>JBBBDQ010000807.1:652500-875000 GCA_037127315.1 Ascarosepion bandense | reverse complement strand
TGGCTAGTTTTTCTAAATTTGATTCTTCTAATTTTTTTATCTAAGCATAAATTACATCTATTTCTGAAGATAGTAGGGGTTTCAAATTAACACTATAATCTTCCATTTAATCTGTGTGGAGGGATTTCTATCTTTTAATTCCCAGAAATATTTAGAAAGAGAGGCTTGATATCTTAAGTGTGCATATATATATATATATATATATATTTTAATTCAGATACTTCAATCCAAAGGAAAAAAGCAGGAAGGTAAATTCCAAAAAACCGATCCTAATTAATATTAAAAATTTATTTTAATATTAAAAAATGATACAGGAAGAGAGCTCCATGTAATAAAATATTACAGAGCAAATATATATATTAAAAAAGGATTAATTCAAAGATGTTGAATGGCCATTTCGATATGACGATCCCCACGGGGAGCGACACATCACCTCAGCAACAAAGGTTTCTGAAAGGTTTTTTTCTGTTGCTGAGGTGATGTGTCGCTCCCCGTGGGGATCGTCATATCGAAATGGCCATTCAACATCTTTGAATTAATCCTTTTTTAATATATATATATATATATATATATATATATATATGTGTGTGTGTGTGTGTGTGTGTGTGTGTGTGTGTGTGTGTGTGTGTGTGGATGACGAATATATATATATATATATATATATATATATATATTAAGCTCTACTCTATGTCGAGCATTCTTTATAAAAGTAAATGTTTCAGCAGTGGGTTTTCATCTACGTGTTCTTTCACTTTCTTGCAATGGTACATATATATATATATATATATATATATATATATATATATATAGGAATGACCCAATTAATCCGCTTTCGATTAATGCGTTGTTTCGATTAGTGCGCTAAAATCTGCACTCAAAAATTCGATTTATGTATACATAATACCCGGTTAGTGCAATAATCTAAGTTAATGAAGTAGTCTTAAAAAGCAACGGCTACAAATAGAAAAAATGATAATAAAAATATATATTCAAATATTTCTCTCTATTAAAAGTTTTTAAATATTTTTATTTCTTTTTCATGTTTATTTTTAAGGTCTTAAAAGGAAATTTCTGATTTTATGTTAAAAAATTGGCGTTATAATACAGAAAATTAGAATTATAAAAAGATAATGAAATACAAAAGATGTATGCATCTCTTATGGAAATATTATAAAATAAAATTTTCACGTTAATTTCATGATATTAATATGTTTAGAAAATTTGAAGGGGCAATTTCACATTACCGCTAATTATATGAAGAACAGAAGAATTCAATGAGGCAGCCCACTCTAAAAACATTTCCATAAAAACCAAATTCATACCATTTTTATTATAACTTTTTATATGTACCTATATTTTACTTACAAATAACGTAAATTAGAAATCGACTGTGAATGAGACTAAACATTAACGTAAAAATTACATCATATCTTATAATTTATTAAATTTAAGTAATGTGATTTCGATTAGTGTGTGTCATTTAAAGTACACATTATCCGTATTACACAAGTGTAGGGTAGGTATGGATGGAATAAAATTCTGTATCCAAAGAAAACACTATTCTTAATAAAATGATCAATACAAAGTAGAATGAATAATATTTAGTTAAAATTTATAACATAAAAATGTTATAATAACATTCTTATGTTATAAATTCTAAATAAATAAATATATATAGGTGTGTATGTGTGTATGCGTATTTAATTTTGATATTTATCTTTTTATTATTGTCATTGTTTGTAAGAAAAGTAAACTCAAATGAAAAACCTATATTTGAATATTATTGAAAAACGGACAATTACATTGTAAATTGCAAAAATTTTGCAAAGAAATTAAAAATATGATTAAAAAATTAATTGAAAATCGAACAGTAATATCAAGAAAGAAACGGAAAATTTCAAAATGACTTGGCAAAAATTTAAATGGTAGTTAGCAAGAAAAGTGAATTTATATGCAAAATAATATTTGAAGAAACTAGAAATAAACAGAGGCAAAATTGGTAAATTTCAAAATACTAAATCTATAAAAGATAGTGAACTACAATCTTTAAGCAAACACCACTACAAGTTATGAGTTAAATAGTAGAACAGATTGGGTTCTGTAGCCTTGGCTAACAACCAGTCTACCGCAGATAGCAATGGCAACCTACTGCGGGAGAATCTTTTGCCCAGTCAGTCATGTCTCTTTCGAGGCAGGATCGCCCAAGCGATGATCACGTATGGCACTCAACGGACTGACTAACAGAACAGTAACTTTTGCTGATTAATATACAGCTACTTCTGATAGCTGGTCTAATTGATTCATTAAGAAATAGTCAACCAAACGATTAAAAATCACTATTAAGAAGTTGCAGTTAAGTTTTAAACTTATTTTATCTCCCGTAAAATTGAAGGAAATTTCAAATTTGATAAAGGTTGAAAGATAATTGTAGAAAATTATTATAACTTTTTGAGTAAGAATTTTCTTTTACGTATTTTAGTCGTATAAGTTACATTCAAATTGATTTAAGCTTAATAATAGATAAAAAAAGTTTAAAAGAGGCCAAATTTACAAAATACTCTATAACCTCTCCAGATATTTTACCAACAGAAAAATAATTGTTCATCATTAAAATGATATATACTTATGAGATTAGAAAACAATATTCAAATAAAAACCTACCTAAAAAAAGAAAAATTGAGACAGTAAATGTTAAAGTCAAGTAGAAAAAATAATAAAATCAATAATTGGAATACTGATGCAGTTTATACAATGGGAAATACAGCTGATTAATATTCAAAGTGTGAATTTATTCACGTGTAGTATATTGAATAAATACTTTCCTCCCATTAAGTATAGGTTAAATAATAGAGTAGATTGGGCTATTTAGCTTTACATAGCAATCACTAGGAGAAAGACTGCCCTGAATTCAAAACAAGAGTAAGTATGTTGCATATTACCCAGTTCACACTCCTTTCATGTCATTTCAAATAGAGTAGTGGGTTATGACTTTTCTCTGTTTAAGATTGGTTTTTAGATTCCTTCTCTTAAATCATTCTCGTTTTCTTGCTCCCACAATAATCAATTTATCTTAGTGTTATTATAGCTTTCTTAGGATTAAATGATTTAAAACACAATCTGAGAAGGGTACAACGAAGACCTTCTAACACAATTGTTTGTATTCGGTTTTTCCGAAAAGCGCGCAACCAACATCAAACATTGCCTGATGAAGAGAATGTATCTCAAAATATAGAAATTTCTGTGTCGCAATGTACAATTAATTCAGAATTATATGATTATATATATATATATATATATATATATATATATATATATATAATCGCATAATTACAAATGAATATACATATATATATAATCGCATAATTATGAATTAATATATATATATATATATATATATATATATATATAACATCATATAATTATGAATTAATATATATATATATATATATATATATATATAGATAGATAGATAGATAGATAGACGGATTAATATATATATATGTATATATATATATGCAGGTAAAGAGAACTCAAAGTTTTACTATTTTGAGCACCCCGGCATTTATTTTATTATAAACAGTGTTCAATATAATAAATACTATAGAGCTTAATATAATCATATAATTATGAATTAATTGTACATTGTGACACGGAAATTTCTATGTTTCGAAATAGATTCTCTTCGTTAGGATATTGGATGTTGGTTGTTTTTTAACTGTAAATCATTTGCACAGCAACATCCAACATTGCCAGATGAAAAGAATCTCGAAACAGAAATTTCTATTGCAATGTACAATTAATTCATCATTATATATATATATATATATATATATATATATATATATAGGAAAGAGTATTAATAAAAAGTTTTTGATTTTTAAAAAAACGTACTTTTTTAAACAGTATTTGTTTATTTTTAATGTAGTTTTATATTTCAAACCGACCTCGGTTCTTCATCGGAAACAAGTGATTTTTTAAAAATTTAGAATTGGAAACGCGTTCTACGGTAGCGTTCGCACATTTGTTTGTTTACAACACGTGGTGTCGATAAACTAAGCAACATACGGCATGTACCTTTAGAGAGTTTGTTTTTCCAAGAAAAATTTTTTGGAATGTCTTAGAGAGAATTCTTATTATCTATTGAAATATTTGTAGAGATTCAACACACCTAAGTCCCTATTTAACCCTAGTTTGTGTGTGTTTAATTTTAAAATCCAGTATTTTTCTTTTTTTCTGCGTGTGTATGTAGAACTAAAATTGGAGTCTATTAGTAAACATTTGCAATTTTCTAAAGTGTGATCGGGTTGATTAAAATGTGTTGCAATTGGGGAGTATATATTATTTTGTCGTATATTTAGTTTGTGATTATTGAAGCGGAATCTAAAGCTATTACCGGATTCGCCGATGTATCCACTGTTGGGGCAAATTGAGCAGAAGAGAAAGTATATGATGTCTTTGCTATCACAAGTAAGGTTTGGTGGGTGTAATTTTATTTTTGTGTTGGGTACAGAGAATGTTTTGTCTGTTATTAGATGTTTACAGATTAAACAGCGGGGCTTTCCACATTTTAGATTCCCTGATAGGTTTGTATTATTTAAATATTTATTAGAAGTGAGGATGGTTGATAGGTTAGGTGTTTGTTTCTTTGCATTTATGGGTGGTTTATCGAAAATGTCTTTGATGTTTTTGTTTGATTGGAGGTTCCTGTAGTCATTTTTTAAATTTTTGATGAGTGTGTGAGAATATTGATTATGGTTAAAAACCATGGGAATTCGGTTATTATCTTTTCGTTTTTTGTATGTGAGAAGTGTGCTACGGTCTATGTGGATGGTTTTATGTAGTGCTTCCTTTATTATTTTTATTGGGTATTTGCATTCTAGAAACTGTTTTGTTAGGTTGTTAATGTTATTTAGAAAGTCTTTATGGTGTGAGCAAATGCGTTTTATTCTAATAAATGAGCTGTATACTATAGATTTTTTTAATTTGAGGGGATGACAGCTGTTAAAGTGTAGGAATTTATGTTGGTTTGTGGGTTTGTTGTATAGACTGGTGGAAAGTGTGTGTTTGTTTAATTTTACCATGACGTCTAAGAAAGGGACAGATGTGTATGAGTACTCCATGGTAAATTTGATTGTATTGTGGAAGTTGTTGCAGAAAGTGAAGAAGTTTTTTAATTTTTCTAATCCATGAGTCCATATTAAGAAAATATCATCAATGTACCTAAAATAGTGTGATGGTTTGCATTGTGAACTGTCTAGTATCTTTTTTTCTAAAATATGCATAAAGATGTTGGCATAACTAGGTGCCATTTTCGTGCCCATCGCTGTGCCGCTAATTTGTAAATAATGTTTGTTGTTAAATTTGAAATTATTGTGTGTTAAAATGAAATTAATTAATTGACATAAATCTGTGATCTGGTTGATGGGTAATTTGTTTTTGAGGAACTCATGGCATGCTGTTACTCCTTCAATATGTGGAATGTTCGTGTATAGAGACGTAACATCCATTGTTACTATGATATTATCACCTGGGACTAAATTAATGCTTTGTAACTTTTTGAGAAAGTCAGTAGTGTCTCTGATATAACTGGGTATGTCAGGTAATAGGAGTTTTAGAATATTGTCTATGTATCCAGATATAGTTTCTGTGAGGGTACCGATGCCTGATATTATGGGTCTGCCCGGTGGTGTGATTTTTAGTTCTTTTGAAATTTTGTAGGTTTCTTCATTATTTGCTTGTTTTTTATGGTGTGGGGTGGACGAAGAGGTGTTGGGGTGTCTTTCTGAAATGATTTTGGGGAGTTTGTGTAGTTTTGGGATAGTATAGAAAGTTGCTGTTTTGGGGTTCTCAGGAATGAGGGATTTTATTTTGTTTTTTATGTCATGATTCAGGTTCTGAATGAGAAGTGACAATTCTGTTTTGTAAGTACTAGTCGGATCTAGAGGTAGGGGTGCATAGAACTTGTTGTTCTGAAGTTGTGATTCTGCTTCTTTAATATAGTTATTAGTGTCTAAGATGGTTATAGCTCCGCCCTTATCGGCTGGTACGATAATTATGTTTCGGTTTTTTTTAAGTGTATAGATGGCTTGGTGTTCTGCTTTAGATAGGTTGTGTGTTTTTGTTTGGTGTCCTCTATTTTTTAAGAAGTTGTCCAAGTGTTGTCTGGCTTTGTTGGCGTATTGGTCCAAGTGTTGGTTGCGTCCGCTTGGTGGAGTCCATAGGGTGTTATTTTTCGTAAGAGGAAATTTGGAGTATGACTGTTTGTCGCTGTTGTCGTTGGAAGTGGATATATTGTTCGAGAAATATTCTTTGAGTCTCAATCTACGCAGGTATTTTTCCATATCGTAGCAAAGGTTTATAGGGTTTAGTGGCTGTGAAGGGCAGAATGTTAATCCTTTATTTAATAAAGAGGTTTCTTCTTGGGTGGGAGTATATTTAGATAGGTTTGCGATGTGATTATCAGCAGAGATGTTATGGGTGTGTTGTACATAGTGAGATCTTCGTGAAATCTGTTGTATTAGGTAGTTGTTCAGGTGAGGTATGTGTTGTAGAATGGAGTCCTCAGCAATTAGTGCATTGAGTTTTTGGTTTTTCAAAATAATGTGCTGTGTCAGTTTTTTTTCGTACATGAAATTGAGTGTTTTTTTTACTTGAGAGTATTGGAGAGGGGAAAGTGTTATATATATATATATATATATATATATATATATATATATATATATATATATATATATATATATATATATAGCCCATTTCATATATATATATATATATATATATATATAGCCCATTTCATATATATATATCTATATATATATGAAATGGGCTATATATATATATATATATATATATATATATATATATATATATATATTTATATTTCACATATATATATATATATATATATATATTTCATATATATATATATATATATATATATACCCATTTCATATATATATATATATAGCACATTTCATATATATATATATATATATATATAGCCCATTTCATATATATATATATATATATATATATATATACATAGCCCATTTCATATATATATATATATATATATATATATAGAAATGGGTATATATATATATATATATATATATATCCCATTTCATATATATATATATATATATATATATATATATATAATATATATATATATATATATATATATATATATATATATAGCCCATTTCATATATATATAGCCCATTTCATATATATATATATATATATATAATTTCCCATTTATATATATATATATATATATATATATATATATATATATATATATCCCATATATATATATATATATATATATATATATATATATATATATATATATATATATATATATATATATATATATATATATATATATATATATATATATATATATATATATATATATATATATCCCATTTCATATATATATATATAATGAATAAGAGACGAAGAAAATAATTACAAGGTTTAAAACATCAATTTAAAAAGGTGCTCAATATAAAACTAGATCAATGAATATGTATTACTAATTTTCACTTTAAAACATATGCAAACCTAAAATCACTACAAAATTGTGCATTGTGTTTCAACATAGAAAGAAGAATGTCTCATCATTGCATGGTAAGACATTGCACTTTCGAACTAAAATATACAATTTAGAAGTATTCTCTACATGATCTAACGTAATTATTATTATATATATATATATAAACTGCGTCTAGAGATTATATGCAAGTTATGAATTGGTATAAAGAGTTGCGTCTTTAATGTTAAAAGTCATATTATGATGTTTAGATTTTATTCAATATTATTAACTTAAAATATAGTGATAGAGAAAACTATTGGTTTTGGTGGGAAAATGTTTTACTAAGTTAACAAAACAGACTAATTTGACTGTCAGTATTTTGTTTGCAACTATTTATTTTGAAACTTTTTATATTATTATACCTTTTAAAACTAATGTAAAAAAATATGAAACGATTTTAGAAAAATTTCTTAAAGGAAAAACATTAAAAAACATTTTATTTTAAAAATAAGATATATTAGCAAAAAATAGTAAAAACCTTCTAAAATTTATTACAAAAATGCTCCTTTCTTTTCAGAAACACTTAGCAGCCTATTGTCAACATCTGATGTTAGATTTGCAAATTTAGCGGCTGGTAAGTTGTTTGCAGCAAATTTAACTGTCTCCTAAAAGTCACAGTTGCTGTTGAATTGCTTTCCATTAGAGTAAATATCATTCGTTAGGATGCTCTACAGGTTCTCAATGGGATTCAAGTTACAGCTATGCGAAGGCCAGTCCATAAGAGAATCTTCAACAAATCCCTTTTCTTTCAACCAGGATTTATTAAACTTTCATGACTTGGTGCGTTGTCTTGCATAAAGATCATAGATCTACGCTTGGCTAAAGACGGGTTATCAAGCCATTCAAAGAAATATTGCTCTAGAAAATCACAGTAACTTTTGGAATTCATTTGAAACCCCGTCTTTCAATTTCAATGGACCCACGAGCTCAATACCAGTTAATCCCAGCCCATATCATGATCCCACCGCCGCCTTGTTGGCATTTAAAAAATTTTCTTGATTTATGTTGCTTGCAAACCCATCCTCGAACCCATCCAGCGGGCCAAATCGGGGATGATGATTCGTCTGTACAAAGCACGTTACTGAAATCAGTTTTCATGTAGCTTTTTGCCCACTGCAATCTTCTTTCCTTATGTTTTTTTTTTTTTTGTTAAAATGTTTTTTTTATTTGATTTTTTACATCAGCAAACTTCCTTAATGCTTTTCACCTTGTTTCCCTTGATACCATAGAAGCTTCAGACGGCCTCAAATATGAACGCACTTGACGCATTTGGGTTTCTTATTAATTCCCATCAGATATATGATAGATCTCGCTTTGTAAAATTCTTGAATTCAGTCTGGGATTTTTTTCCTATGTTGAATTCCCATTTGACATATTTTCTTGATTGTTCGATGACCCCTTTTCAAATCCTTAGAAATTTGAAGCGAAGACTTTCCTTTGCTAATTTCTTTGATTATATAGATGTTTTCATTCATGGTTAGTTCTTTTTACGTGTCATAATGCTAAATTCTAGTTCTTGCAAATAATCTCTTGACACTGCAAATTGCTATAATTACTGAAAAAATACTAAATATCAATCTGAAATTGAAAACTGGGACTTAATTGCTTTCATGCTTACTTGCTATACATAATAGTACAAATTATTTCATTGGATAACACATATCTATGAATTTTTACATAAAATATCTGACAATACCTAATTAGCATATAATCTCTAGACGTAGTTTATATATATAAAAACATGCGGTGTAGATATAGAAGAATCCAAAGGAGTATCCTGTACATAAAATGGTAGGATAACTCTCTAGGTGAGCTCTCTCTATATATGAAAACAGTCATTTTTGGGGCGGGGGTTCTTTATTTGTGAGTTTCATTCGTGTAAAATCTTCTGTACAATAAAGACGGAATAACGTGCCTGTCTTCATTTTTACGTATATATATATATATATATATATATATATATATATATATATATATATATATATATATAGTCATCCGCAGACAAATCTGTTTCTCTGAATCAAGCTCATCAGTACGGTTAGACTCCGATTGCTTTTAACCCAGGATCGAAACACGACAGAATTTGCGTCAGTCGGCGATTTTATCTCTGGGCTATGGGCGCTCGGTAGAAGAAGGCAGACTTTTTAGCGTGCATAATATCATTATACACGCCCAATAGCCAGAGTGCTCTAATTCATTACGGAATGAGCGGTGCGTACATGCCAGAGTAGCTACTGTTTTATTCAAAGTCTAGCATTCTGATATATAGTCGTCCACCGGCAGTCCTGTTTTACTGTATCACAGCTCGTCAGTACAGTTTGATATCCGATTGCTTCTAGCTAAGAATAAACCCGACCGAATTAACATTAGTTAAGCTTTGGGCGGTCAGTGGAGGAAGGCAGATTTTAGCGTGTTATATACACCATGTAAACTGCGAGTGTATCCTTCCTATCTAAATTGACGGCAGAGTATTTAATAAAATTAATAGCTGATACTTCAAAATACATCACTCATTCACTAATGAATTAGAGGTAGAACCGCCGACTGGCGCCACTTTGGTCGAGTTTCAATCCTGGGTTAAAAGCAATCGGAGTCTAACCGTACTGATGAGCTGTGATACAGCGAAACAGATCTGTCTGCGGATGACTATATATATATATATATATATATATATATATATGTGTGTGTGTGTGTGTGTGTGTGTGTGTGTGTGTGTGTGTGTGTGCATACTCCGGTCTTTATTATATTAGAGGAGATATATAAATATTATTTACTCCTCTGTATAATTATTGTAGCAAAAATAAAATTTTAAGCCGCAGTTATATAGCAAATATACGGCAAGTGCATTTATAACTGGTAGTAAATTGGTAATATAGAGAATTATTGTCTCTCTAATGAACTGAGCAAACACTACCTATTATCTCTCTCACTCTCTCCATGGACGTGATAGAAGGTATATATATATAAGTAAATTAAACCAAGTAAGCCAACCAACTTACCAAGGTTTCACCTAAGCGGACCTTCAGAGAGCCAACGTTCCTTGAAGATCCGCTTAGGTAAAACCTTGATAGGTGGGTTGGCTCACTAGGTTTAATTTACTTATCCTGCTCTGCTTAAGTATTGAGCGCTATTTTGTTAGTTGATAACTCATTTCGGGTTTTTTCTTTGGGCTACGTGCTGGCTCGGTCTGAATCTCTTTAGCTGATGTTCATGTGCTTAGCTCTTTCTTTTTTTACAACCACTTTTTCCTTCCACGTATATTCGCGGAGGGTTTTTCGAAACGAGTATAGTTATAAGCTTGTGTTTATATATATATATTAAAGAATTTTTTCCGTCCAAAACATTAATTTAAAACAGTGCTCGATATATGATGTCTAGAGCAGTGAATATTTATTATGAATTATGTTTTAGAACATGTACATAATTTCTTAATTATGTAAATGTTCTAAAACATAATTTATATATATATATATATATATATATATATATATATATATATATATATATATATATATATCCGAGTGAGTATAGAATGAGGAGAGAAAAAAGAAAGAATTTTTCCGTCCAAAACATTAATTTAAAACAGTGCTCGAAATATGATGTATAGAGCAGTGAATATTTATTATAAATTTTGTTTTAGAACATGTACATAATTTCTTAATTATGTACATGTTCTAAAACATAATTTATAATAAATATATATATATAAATGTACAAGTTCTCTATTATAATATAGAAGAACTAGTTCATAATCCTGTTAAATATTTTGCTGACATGTTTGACGGCAGGAGTACAGTTGTATATATATAAGTATCTATGATTATCGATTAAAAAATCTACTAATTATTGAGAATGTCATTTGTTTTTCACAGTAGTATGCTTAATTTCCATTACTAATTCTTTGGGAACTGTAAAGAAAGTTTATTTTTATATAATACTTAATGATATTGTATAATCTGTACTAAAATAATCAAGTTGTGGTATGTTAACTTAAATGCAAACTGATGCATAAAAATGGGAAATGTATATATTAAATCATTTTATTCCAAGCAAGGCAATAAAGCCACTATGACACAAGAGGTTACTTTGTGCTTAAACATATGAGAAAACTGCTATGTGAGTAGAAAGTAAAAGAACTAGAATTAAGAAGGCACAAAATAACGATGGAAATTGCATAAAAAATTTAAAGATCAAAGTTAACTGAGAAGCAACAAGCCTGAAGAGATTTTCACGGGTGAGAAATGCGATAGAAGAAAATGTTACATCTAGTCGTTTCACCTGAAAAATGATAAGACCCTGCAGGTTAAACTAGTCAGCCAGTCAGTTACGAGTCATACGTGATACACGCCTGGGCGATCATGTACCAAAAGAAATATGACTGACTGGGGAGAAGATTATCACACAGTAGGTTGCCATTATTTTCTGCGGTAGATTGGTTGCCAGCCAAGGCTATAGAACCCAGTCTTTCCTGTTATTTAACCCATAACTGGAGGGAAGAAGTCTATGTACCATAGAGGAAAATTTATCAGTACGATTAGCATGAAAGTATTTATAGACAATACACAGAGAAGCTACGTTATGTCGTTGATATATAATAATATAAGCAATACTTTCTCCCCGTAAGTTATATTGAAATAATTCCTATTTAATATTTTATGACAAGTTTCACTGTTTGTGCCAAACTGAAACCCAGAATTTCAAGTGTTTATTTTTAAGTGAGGCATATATTCATAAATGCTTTTAAATTTTTAACCTTAGTTCCCAAACTAAGTCAAATAAATATATACAGGCTGCAAGTGATTAACTGTCGTCTAAATAACGCCGAACGAAAATAACACTGACATCTCATTTTAACAGATATATTTACCAAAACTTCACAACAATAATTTGAAAAACTAAAGAGTAAATTTATTTAACAAAATCGCCATTGGCTTTAACCACGAACTCCAGACAACCTCGGGATCTCCTCCGTCTCTTCTGAACGGTTTCTTGCCTTCAGTTCAGCTTTGTTTTTACAAAAAGTTTTGTGGGTCTCTCGCTCAACTGCACCCACACATAATAATCAAGGGGGTGGCAGTCTGGGGAGTTAAGTGACTAAATGCAAATGGGGATGTGACTGCAAAATTTATCTAACAGCCAAGACTGTGTTCGACTGCTTGTGTGACATGGTGCAGAGTCCTGTTGCCAAATATAAGGTCTTCCAGCAGTCCACTCTTTTGACCCAGTCCAGCACTACCCCTTAACGCACATGATGTAAACTTTCGTGCTGAATCTGAGGCCCTCATCCACAATGTCGGGAGTTCTTTGCCTATCAGGAAGATCAGACTGAGTTTTCTGAACTTGTACCTTTGTAATGACAACTAGACTGATCCAACTCTATTCATTTTCTCTGCACTGTCCTCATAATGACGCTCAAACAACTTTGAAATGCTCGTATTGAAGCTTCTGGTGCGAATGCTAAACTCTACAGTAAATCCTTTCCAAATTTCTGGCGGAATTTTGTCGATGCACTTTTTTTTATAGTCAGTGCTTAATTGATCCTACCATACTGGGCAATCGACAAAACCAAAAACAATCAATGCATAATGAGCGAAATCAAATATAAAAGAGTGACAATGTACCCATCGTAATTTGTATACTTGAACTAATAATATTTCCGTTAATTTTGGATCATATTATATTAGGCAGTATGTTATTTTCAAAATTTTATGATGTTTTATGATTATAATGAAGCAATAATTTAATGTTCATTCATGTTATAATATCCTGGTGTCTCTGAGAAAACAGCGATATTAATCAGTTACATAGCTTCATAATTACATTGGTCATATTTTTTATTAATCGTCTTAAATATTTATGAATATGAACTCTATTTTTCTTTTAAAAGCATTAGATGTAATAACAGCCAGAGAAATCTAACATGAAACTTTTGCGTATTAATAAATATTATATATTTATTAGTTTAACTGTTTTATAAACAAAAACGGTATAATTTAAATAATTTCACAATTGCATTGTTCATATATCTTGCATAAATAATCTAGAATTTTTATCTATAAAATGAACTCTGTTATCCCATCTAATAAATAATTAATTTTTACGTCATTAAATGTTATAAAACCCAAATACAATTTTTTTTTTTTTATAAGCGTTTCACCCCGAGCAAGGCATGTCACTGCCACTACTGTGCAGGGGGCTACGTAGAGTGGAGAAAGGCTGATTAAATATAGGAAATAACAGAGGGTGGGTGATAGGCGGGTGAGGATACCGAGAATGAGGGTTGGGTAGATGAGAGTGTTGTGAGAATAGTTGGGAGTTAGTGTGATAGGAGGTGTCTATTGACCCTACATTTAAACACCTGGAGATTGTAACTGTCGGCACGAAACAAAAGAAAAGAAACGAAAAGCTTGATTTTCCATTTTGATTGCCGAACTATGATTTTAGCTCAGAGTATGTTCACTCGTTCTCCATGTCGTTCTTGATCTTCTCTTTCTTTTACCATCTGGGGGTCTAGTGCAGTGCTGTTCTTGTGATTGACTGTGGATCATTCCGGAGCACATGCCCAATCCATCTCCACCGCCTTCTTGTAATGATGGTACCCATGTTTTCTTGCTTGTATCTTTTCAGCAGGTCTTTATTAGAGATCTTCTCTGGCGAAAATATTCCCAGTATTCGTCGGAGGCATATGGTGTGAAAGGATCGAAGTTTGGCGAGATCCGCCTTAGTCATTCTCCAGCACTCAGATCCGTAGACGAGAGTAGATACAACACAGTTCTGGTATAGCTTGGTGTTGGTGCTGGACTGTGTTGATCTCCATAATGTCGTTCATTTCCTTAAACACACACCTGGCCTTGCCAAGTCTACTTTGAATATCCTCTTTCGTGCCACCCTCGGGTCTGATGATACTGCCCAGACATGGAGAAGTACGGTGGAGAAGGAGATGAAAGCCATGCAGTAATCTTGGGGGTCATGACTAGTCTAGCCCAAGATAGGCAGAGCTGGAGAAGCTTTGTTGCTGCCCTACACACCACTGGGTGTAATGGATGATGATGATGATGATGTTCACTCGATGATGATGATGGCCTCAACTATTTACTGTAATAGCTTATATTCCATGGTCTGAAATGAAGGGAGATAATTTCCTCAAAAGATACACAAGCAAATCGTTTGACGAAAAAAGAAACCGTCTGTAATGAATTTTACATTCGTTTCACTGCATTTTTACAATTATTTCAATTTGAATACTGCATATCCATTTTTAAAACCTATTATTTAGTGTGTTATAAGAATTATATAGTTTTCAATTGTTAATTATAATATGCTACTCTTTTTTTCTTTTCCAATTGGAGTAGATAGACTAAACTATCGCCCGGTTCACACTCCACCCACGTCTATTGAACGGGTGAAGAGTCTCATCCCTTGTTCCCTGCTTAGGATGTGGTTTCCGGTTTTCTCTTTTCCAATCTTTTTACTCTTTTTTTCTTTCCCAATTGGAGTAGATAGACTAAACTATCGCCCGGTTTACACTTCACCCACGTCTACTGAACGGGTGAAGAATCTCATCCCTTGTTCCTTGTTTGGGATATGGTTTCCGGTTTTCTCTTTTGCAATCTTTTTACTCTTTTTTTCTTTTCCAATTGGAGTAGATAGACTAAACTATCGCCCGGTTCACACTCCACCCACGTCTATTGAACAGGTGAAGAGGCTCATCACTTGTTCCCTGTTTAGGATGTGGTTTCCGGTTTTCTCTTTTGCAATCTTTTTACTCTTTTTTTCTTTTCCAATTGGAGTAGATAGACTAAACTATCGCCCGGTTCACACTCTACCCACGTCTATTTAACGGGTGAAGAGTCTCATCCCTTGTTCCCTGTTTAGGATGTGGTTTCCGGTTTTCTATTTTCCAATCTTCTTACTCTTACGTAGCCCCCTGCTCATCAGTGGCGTTACCGCCTTGCTGTGGGCGATATGATTAAAAAAATATGCTGATATATATAAAGATATTCAACGGTAAACTCATTAAATTACGATTAAAAATGTTGCAACTGAAATTCAGAATAAACATTTATTATTGTATATATGATGAGATGATTGAAATCTAATATACGTACCAATTAATATTGTGTTACATACTTCTTATGTAATCAGAAATGTAAATTCCGTATAATATAATAACAATGATATATCATGAGAAAAAATTCAATATAAATAATTTTTCTGGAGAATTTAAGGAATTTTACTTTTATACCAATCTTGGTATTATCAAAAATTTGTATGCCTTATTTGACTTGTTATGAAGAGAAAACCATGAAAGGAAACAATGAAAAAGGAACGAGGAGCGATATGGAATTAAGATAAGTAATAAGTGAATAAAAATAGAGATAAAAGAAATAATGTTACAAAAGAATGAAAGCATAAAACTATGACAGAATGAAAGAAAAGGGTGAAAGAATTAGAAATGGCTACGAACAACGTCCTATTGGAAATGACAGCTAAGAAAAGAAAACGGAATGAAAGAGAACTGCAAAAGTCAGTTTTTAATGAAATATTACACGAATATGCATTTTTTTATTAAACTCATAAATAGTCTATTTTTTACAGTTTTACGATACGGAAATTTTGCTGAAAAACTAAAAGCAATATTTCAAAATTCTACTGTTGAAATGCCAATATGTTACGATAGGTTCTATATTTCTCTCGTGCTTCTCGCTTGTGGAACTTCCTCCCTGCTTCTTGACAACTACTACTTCTAAACATTAAAATTAAATGACACTCGTCATCTCCTATTTCCGTGAATTATGTTCTTTTATTGTCCTCACCGTTTCTTTAACCCTCAGTACCTCTTTCGTCTAAGTGGATTTTATCGACTTGTTTGGAGTGAAATATATATATATATATATATATATATATATATATATATATATAAAAGAACTTCTGTCGATATTTCACTAAACTGATAATACACTAGCGGCAAATATAAATTTTACTGAATAGATGATACACTAACGGAAACTATACTTAAATAAAGTTATTACTTTAAAGGCAGCAATACTTTATTAAACTGTTCTTACGCTAAGGGCAGCGATATTTTACTAAATTGTTATTAGGCTAAGAAAAACCATACTTTACCAAACTATTATTACGCTAAAGACATTGATATTTCACTAAACCGTAATTATGCTAAAGGAATGATATTTCACTAAACTGATAATACACCCGGGGGAACGATATTTAATTAAACTATTGTTACGTTAAGCGTAATAGTATTTCACTAAAACTGTTATTATGCTAATTGATGAAACAAATTTACAAAATATTTATTACGTTAAGGAAAGACATACTTAACTTAAGAGTTATTATGCCAGAGGTATCGATATTTTACTAAACTGTAATTACGTTAAAGTAACAATGTTTTACTAAACTGATAATACACGCGGAGCAACGATATTTTACTAAACTCTTATTACGTTGAAGTGGAATGGTATATCACTAAACTGTTATTATGCTAATGATAACCGTACTTTACTAAACATTTATTACGTTAAGGGAAGCGATATTCCACTGATGTTACAGTAAAGCAACAAAGAACTAAAAAATGGATATCGGTTTACACAATAGATAAAGCCGCAATTAAAAAATAAATCGAATGACTTATATCATTTCCTGCTAACTTTTTTTAAAACAGAGTAATCAGAGCATTATACTATGTGAATTACTTTTCTTCAGAACAAGATGACTTTGATAAAATAAGTAATTCCTTTTTTAGTTACCATATTTCCTAAATGGAAATTTGCGTTTTAAAAATACGTTGCATGAATAACTGAGTCTAATCTTATGACGAACGTTTAAGAATATTTATTAAAACATGACTAAATTCTGCAACTTCAGACAGTTGTTCCCAGTAGCCTTATTGCTTGATAAATATTTACTGACACAAAAATAGTACTGCTGAAAAACAGTATAATAATTATATATATATATATATATATATATATATATATATATATATATATATATATATATATAAGATGCATATTTCAAACTCACTTTTTAAGAGATTTGAATTTAAGTTCAAGCGATGTTCGTTGATGTTAAATCCTATAACATTAGGAAACTATTTTTTTTTAATTTTTCGAGAGCATAATATGAACAGATAATTATTACATGAAGATGAAAAAATTAAAATATAAAATTATTAAAATTCTGGAGGATGTATTCAAACGAGGGAAATTTACAATTATTATTAATAAAAACATTATTTGCAGGTAAAAAGTAGAAAAAGAGACAGCAAGGAAGTGAGAAAGTAAGGAACATAATGCACACACACACACACACACACACACACACACACACATATATATATATATATATATATATATTGTTATTACGATGGTTCATAAAAGCATTATATCACTACATAAAACTTTCATGCTTCAGAACGATATAGTTCTTCTTCAGCTGAATAACTTTAAAATAAATAGTTCAAAATATTTCAAGATAAATGGTAAAAATATTTTGTTACTTTCTCTGAAATGTGTTTATTCAACAGACTTTTTTGCATGCTTAAATTATCAGTTTGTATTTTTTATGTAATCTGGTGTGCTCACCTGACCTTCAAAATACAGGAATTGGTGTATGTTCTAATTGGTTAAAAATTGTATTTTTATGTCATGCATGTCTTAATGCCGGCAAAACTCGCTGTCATTAGAGTGCTGTTTTTGTAGAGAATGTTATTATTTATTTGTCTTTAATGGTATTTCATGATAAATGCGAATTTTTAAATGTTCTAGTATCTCTCTTTTAAAAGTGGTGAAATTGGCGACACGTTATTGTAATTAACAACTATTTCAGGTCAAATATCTTATAGAAAACTCTTAAAAGGGACAACAGGATGTCAATTATACACATCCATACACATTTAATTAAATAAGAAAACGCTCACCTGTATTCCGAATTTTCAGAGCTACGAACGACGATTTTATCAGGGTCTATACTTTAAGTTATTTACTCTCTAATACAAAATTAATCTTGGTATAATATATATTCGATTATGAGAAAACGATATATGTTTTATAGTTCTAGCAAAAATTTCTAACAAAATAAAAAAATAGTTTTCGTATGTCGAAATATTCTCCAAATAAAAATCGGTCCTTTCTTACAAACTTATTGAATCAAAATGTACAGTTCTATCCACTAACTCAGTCAGTTGAGTGCCATACGTGATACACGCTTGGGTGATCATGTCTCGAAAGTGACATGACTGACTGGGCAGAAGATTATCCCACAGTAGGTTGCCATTGCTTTCTGCGGCACACTGGTTGCCAATCAAGGCTATAGAACCCAATCTTTCTTGTTATTAAACCCATAACTGGAGGGAAGAAATGTATTAATACCTATCCCAAGGGTATTTGTGCGTAAGTGAATGCAAGGAGTTCAAATGGAATTCGATTTCTCGTTCCGAGCCGATATCCACTGCGCATACATATGAATTTTACTTATTCTGGTGTAAGTTTAAGTTTCAATAGGTGTTTAAAGCATTGATATGTGTTAGACTTGATGAGCTTGTTCCAGTATGCGTTCAAGGCAATGGTCCTTCTTGAGAGAATAAAAATTCATTTTTTTAAATAAGCATATTATATTAAATTAAACGAAAGTAGTCTGAAAATTTTACTTATTCTGAATTTTACTTATTCTGGTGTAAGTTTAAGTTTCAATAGGTGTTTAAAGCAATGATATGTGTTCGACTTGATGAGCGTGTTCCAGTATGCGTTCAAGGCAATGGTCCTTCTTGAGAGAATAAAAATTCATTTTTTTAAATAAAGCATATTACATTAAATTAAACGAAAGGAGTCTGAAAAGATATCAGCCCAACCTAAAAGTACACCCAAAATTCTTATATTTGCCAAAGAGGTCATATTTTGTAAAACCGGTGGAGCTGATAACATTTCAATACTCATTCTTAGTTATTTATAATCGTGTTAGCTCTAAACTGATTGTTGAGGAATAAAGTAATAGAAATGTCTTTCTGTAAATATTTATATGTCATTTTTATTGTACTTGTGAACTAGTGTTTAAAATATTGTTGTTTTTATAAAAGCTATAGCGACCAAACTAACCAAAAAATATTACTATGTTCTAGGAAAATACTATATATCTTATTATTAAACGTTATTATAATGGATACTCATATTTGAAACAGACATCCCATTTTTATTTTAAACAGTATGTATTACGTCTATCAGCCTACGCATTCGAAAAATCTTAATAAAATATGGGCTTTTTGAATCTTCATTCTTCTAACTACAACTTGATTCGGCGTGTGTCACATTCCAGCAAGAATTTATTTTCCCATTTAAGGAAAGCATATTCCCACATTCAAATACTTTTTTCGAAAATATCTATTTATTCGGTTTCGTATACGAAATGTAAACAAAGCATTTCTAAAGAATTGATAGATCTAATTTTTAGTTCGACATTTTTATATTTTATCTTGTTAAGATTACGTACACTTATAGTAAACCCAGGTATATCTTGTTCTTTTAGGAATGTCATTTTATCGGCTTGCGCATTCTTAAGAAATCAAATTGGCTCTTTGTCATGGTTCGAATCTTTGTCTCCCTATATAGGAAAAACCAGTTTAAGGCAATAAGCTTTCCCAATCAGCTACAGACAGCATCACAGTACAGTAATTTCTTATGTTCATTTTAAGGAAAGTATATTTCCTCGTTCAGATATTATTCTCAAAAGCCCATATCTGCTCAGTTTTGTATCTGAAACAGAAACAAAGCAATTTCTTGATTTATTCTCAATCCGATGTTTTTGTTACTTAAATCTTTATTTCTAGTAGGTACTCATATTTGAAATAAAACCATTTTCCTTTTGCTTCAATTCTTCTTCTTTTCTTCTTTCTATCCTTTCCAAAGCCTCGTCATTGGTCACATGCTCGGTCCATGATATCCACAGCATCCTTCTGTAGAACCACATTTCGGCTGCTTCAAGTTTTTCTTTCATCTTCGATAATATTGTCCAACATTCACTGCCATAGTGAAGAACCGCCATCATAGCAATCCAGTTCTCTCCTCTTTGTTTCTAGTGAAATTTTCCTGTTTATTAATACTTTACTCAACTTCTGGAATGCTTCTCTTGCCATGCCAATTCGCCTTCAGATCTCAGTGTCGCACTTTCCGTCTTGAGCTAGAATACTTCTTAGGTATTTAAATTTCTGTACCTGCTTGATTTTAGAGTCCCTTACCTGTAATTGGCATTTCGGGATGCCCTAAGATTAAACCAGAGCTTCTAAGACATTTTTCATTGGCTATACATGTGTTGAAAATAAATTATTTTGTGGAACATTACTTTTTATATGCATTTTGAATTGGCTAAAGAAAACATTGAAAATATATTAATAATTGAGAAAAGAAGATTATTAGAAACACATATTTAGAAGGACTCAGCGTTAAATATTAGGTCAACATTATATATCTATATATATTTAGTAAGCGAAGCTTTGTTGTGATACGATGTTGAAAGTTTTGGAGCAACCAGTAAGGATCGAGTTCACTACTTAGTAAGAATTGATCTAACGAGACAAACTGGTAACCATTACACTATGTTGAAATGTATATCCATATATGTTTTGAATAGTGTGTTTTATGTCTACCAGCTTGTGGACTCGTGAAAATATGCTCTCTGGAAGATAATGAATATGCATCTCCTTTCATAAGAAGAATCACAGTTTGTCCTGGTCTGCTTTATACCGTTGAGCCACAGAGAATATCTTGGCTCAACAAGGTTCTCTTTTCCCTTTTAAGGAATGTACATTCAATTGTTCAGATTTTCTAGAAAATCCATACCTGCCCAATTTCTAAAAAACCTATGGATTTATTTTTAATACCAGATTTTTGCTCCTTATGTTTTCAGGCCTTATGAATGAAACTTGGATTATTGTGCTTGCACGTGACCAAGAATTTGAGCATCCTGGCTTTGTGCAGACTGTTATTCAAGCAAGGTAACAAGTCTCTTCCACGAATTAGTAGCGGTATAAATCACAAGAGGACTTTGTGAGTATTGAACAAACACAAATGTGCCCGAGAAGGCGTCTGCAATGGAGATTAGCTAGCCGACCTAGAAGACAGGCATCCTTAGATACGAATATTGTACGCTGATAATAAATCCAATTAAGTCATACTGTTCTCTTGGGATTGTCATTCTATCGGTCTGGATATTCAAGTAAAGTTAATATACAAAATAAGCTCTTTGACATGTTTCGAAACTGTGTTCTCTTTGTAGAAAAAAAAACACAGTTTGATCTAGTGTTATTTAACATTCAACTACAAATAGCGTCACAGTACAGCGAAGTTCTACGTTCCCTTTTAAGGAACGAATATTTCTACGTTCATTTCACATATCTGCTACATTTTGCATCCCATACGTAAACAAAGCAATTTCAAAACAGTCAATGAACCTGTTTTTTATTCCAACATTTTTGTCTTTTATGTTGTTAAGAATACGGTACGCTGATATTAAATTTTGGTCAGTCAGTTAAGTGCCATACGTGATACACGCTTGGGCGATCATGTCTCGAAAGAGACATGACTGACTGGGCAGAAGATTGTCCCGCAGTAGGTTGCCATTGCTTTCTACGGTAGACTGGTTGCCGACCAAGGCTATAGAACCCAATTGTCCTGTTATTTAACCCATAACTGGAAGGAATAGACGGATTAATACCTTTCCCAAGGGTATTTGCGCGTAAGTGAATGCAATGAATTCGGCTGGAATTCGAACTCGGCTCCACGATTTCTCGTTCCGTGCCGATATCCAATGCACCACAACGCACAGGTAAATTTAGGATTATCATTCTAAGAGAACATCCTAATTTAAATGAGAAAATGTATCCATTTATTCCTCTTTCTATTTCTGCATATTCGAAATCAAGATTAGTCAGTCAGTTAAGTGTCATACGTGATATACGCTTGGGCGATCATGTCTCGAAAGAGACATTACTGACTGGGCAGAAGATTATTCCGCAGCAGGTTGTCATTGCTTTCTGCGGTAGACTGGTAGCTGGCGGGAAGAGACGGATTAATGCCTTTTTCAATGCTATTTGTGCGTAAGTGAATGCAAGGAATTCAACTGGAATTCGAATTCGGCTCCCCGATTTCTCGTTCCAAGCCGATATCCACTACACGACAACGCACATAAGATTACTTATCTTTAAAAGACAAAACTTTTTTCTATAAGATTTATCTGTCGATATTTTTAATTTTAGTATTAGTTTTAGGTACTCAGTAAAATCATCGTCATTACAGCAGTAATAGTTAAAATTCTTTTTGTCTGTATAAGATAGATAAAATCTTTCATTGTCAGTTCGTCTAGGATTTATTTAGTTTTATCACCTTGAACTTAATTAATTCGTGGTGGCGATAATTACATTTATTCCACGAAAGATAAATATAACTGACTTATTCGTATCACCATATTGTTGAAAAATAAAAATTTCATTTGTTGAAAAAATAAAAATTTTATTTGTTGAAAAAATAAAAACTTCATTTGTTGAAAAATAAAAATTTCATTTGTTGAAAAAATAAAAATTTCATTTGTTGAAAAAATAAAAATTTCATATGTTGAAAAAATAAAAAATTCTTTTGTTGAAAAAATAAAAATTTAATTTGTTGAACAAATAAAAATGTAATTTGTTGAACAAATAAAAATTTCATTTGTTAAAAAATAAAAATTTCATTTGTTGAAAAATAAAAATTTCATTTGTTGGGCAAATAAAAATTTCATTTCTGCGATTCTGTCCTATGAACAATAATGATGTCAAAATTATATCATATTAACTCTCAAATAAATAACTATTCGTACTCGTAATTATTTACACAATGTAAATTTTTCGTTTATAAATATAAACATTAAAATAATTTAGAAATATGCAATATAAATTGAATTTAAATCTTCAGAATATTTATCAGCACTTAGACATGATATAACATTTCAATTAATAAAAGAAATCCAATTCATGTGACACCGAATGCATTTAAAAATAAGTTCAATCAGTTAAGTGCCACACGTTATACACGCTTTAGAAAGAGACATGATTAACTGGACAGAACATTCTCCAGTAGTAGTTTGTCATTGCTTTCTGCAATAGACTGGTCGCCAGCCAAGGCTATAGAATCCAATCTGTCCTATTATTTAATCCATAACTGAAAGGAAGAGACGGATTAATACTTTTCCCAAAAGTATTTGTGTGCAAGTGAATGTAAGAAATTCAACTGGAATTCGAACTCGGTTTCTCTATTTGTCGTTCCGACTCGATATCCACTGCACCAAAACGCACATCCAAATAAGTTAACTTACCATAATTACTGCATTATCTTCTACATAATATGATAAGCTAGGCGAGTGGCTGAGTGGTTAGAAAATTGCATCACGATCGGTTTGTCAGGAAGGCAATTTTTTGATGTTAACCAAAATTGCCTGAAAACTAACCCAAGCCTTATGAATGAAACTGGGCAGCCTTGGATTATTGTGCTTGCACGTGACCAAGAATTTGAGCATCCTGGCTTTGTGCAGACTGTTATTCAAGCAAGGTAACAAGTCTCTTCCACGAATTAGTAGCGGTATAAATCACAAGAGGGCTTTGTGAGTATTGAACAAACAAAATGTGCCTGAGAAGGCGTCTGCAATGGAGATTAGCTAGCCGACCTAAAAGACAGGCATCCTTAGATACGAATAACCAGCCATATCATATAATATGATAAATTTTAAAGGAAAAAATTCAGTCCTACATTTTTATGAATTTCAGTCATTCAGTTAAGTGCAGTACGTGAGACACGCTTTGGGCGATCATGTCTCTTTAGATACATGACTGACTGGGCAGAAGATTATCTCGAAGTAGGTAGCCATTACTTTCTGCGGTAAACTGGTTGCCAGCCAAGGCTATAGAACCCAATCTGTTCTACTATTTAACCCATAACTGGAGAGAAGAGACAGATTAATACCTTTCCCAAGGGTATTTATGCGTAAGTGAATGCAACGAATTCAACTAGAATTCGAACTCGGCTCCCCAATTTCTCGTTTCGAAAGGATATCCATTGCACCACAACGCAAATGCTTCATGAATTTACAAACTTTAAAAAAAACTCTTATTTCAAACAGCAATATTGCAACTACACTCAGTTTTTCCATTTTCTTTTTTTTTTATAGTTGATTAATATACAGAAATATAAAAAAAAACATATCAAACAGAACATTATGATAAATTAATACGTTAAATGTATTACCAGTTATTTTATAGCAAACTAGAGTAAACAGACATAAAACATGCATTTATAGTTTATTAGCTGGGTGTAGAACAAAAGATTGCCAACTCAACCCCGCCGATTAAATAGTGACGACTAACCAACACGTGACTAGGACAATTCAGCACCAGAAAAAAAAAATTTGATTAGCGAAGAAAAAGTAACTTATTAAGGATTAGAAATTTAATTAGTGAATATTTTTACTTTATGAAAAGATAACTCTTTTTACGATGTACTTCATTAATAATAATTAAAAAATATTACCTAATTAAGGTTGCAATCATAAATAAATTACTTTTATTCGGTTAAAAAAGTTACCATTTTTTGGTGCTGAGTCGTACCTCTATTGAGTTGTCCCGGCGCTCAGTCGGCGGTGTTGACTTAGTGGAGTTGAGTTGTTCTTTCTTGATATCAGCGTGTATATAGTACAAGAAATTTGAACAAAAATTAAAAACAAAATGCAAGACTGTATTACACACCATTACACATTTCTATAATTTTTATTTACCTTTAGAACCTCTTATTTTCAAGATAGCAAATAAACACAGTTTTGCTCACAAGATAAAAAATTTATTTATACTTTGAACTTATCGTTTATATAAAGTTTTATATCTCTTTTTTTTATTTTCATAGTTTATCAATATTTCGAAATATAATAAATTATATCAAAAAGAGAACTCATAAAGCCTCTTATCTGTGAGGAAACACTTTAGTTTTCTCTGCTATATAAATTTAATATTATATAGAAGTTCAACATTATTTGTTTCTACTGATATGTTTCTATGTTTTAATTTTTCTGATTCTAAGTACACTTTTTCCTATGCACTTAATACTTTGCTTATTTTCGGGATTGATTTTTATAAAGTTTATATCTCCATCCTTTTTTTTTTATTTTCGTAGTTTAATATACAGAAATATAGTTTAATATACAGAAATACAAAAAAATCAACAAAAAGCAAAAATTATAGATTAATTAACAAGTTAAAATTACAAGATATGTTTTTTCAGTAAACATTCAAAATTTATTTTAAAATGAAACATGCAATAACTAAACATTTCATTAATACCATGAAAAATTAAATATATTTAAGACATTGGGATTTTAATCGAAATTTTGGTAAACATTTAAAAAGTGATTTACTTAGGGATGATTGTACTGCACAGTCGTATCATACTCTGGAAAGCAATTTCTTCTCTGTTTTTAGCTTCAGAAACACGAGGGAGTATTAAAATCAAGGAAGTAATTTAATCCTTGATTTTAGCTTCAGAAACAAGAGAAAGTATTCAAAGCAAGGAAGCAATTTATTCCCTGTTTTTACCTTCAGAAACACGATGAAGTATTAAACTCAAGGAAGTAAGTTATTCTCTGTTTTTAGCATCAGAAACACAATGGCGTTTCAAAGAACTAATTTCTTCCCTGTTTTTAGCTTCGGAAACACGACGGGATATTAAACTCAATGAAGTAATTTATTCCCTGTTTTTAGCTTCAGAAACATAATGAAGTATTAAACTCAAGGAAGTAATTTATTCTCTGTTTTTAGCATTAGAAACACAATGGAGTATTAAACTCAAGGAAGTAATTTATTCCCTGTTTTTAACTTCAGAAACACGATGAAGTATTAAACTCAAAAAAGTAATTTATTCCTTGCTTTTAGCTTAAAAAATATGAGAGAGTATTAAACTCAAGGAAGTACTTTATTCCCTGTTTTAAATTCAGAAATACGATGATGTACTAAACACAAGAAAGCAATTTATTCCCTGTTTTTAGCTTCAGAAATACCTGAGAGTATTAAACTCAAGGAAGTTATCTATTCTTTTTTTTTAATAGAAATACGATTGAATACAAAACTTAAGGAAATGCATTATTTGCTTCTTCTTTTTTGTTTAAAAAACGCAAGAGAATATTAAACTCAAAGAATTAATTTATTCCCTGTTTTTAGCTTCAGAATCAGGAGGGAGTATTATACCCACAGACGTAATTTATTCCTTGTTTTTAGATTGAGAAACCACTGAGCGAAATAAAATCAAGGAAGAAATTTATTCTCTGTTTTTATATTTCGAAACACCTGAGAGTATTAAACTCAAGGACGTAATTTATTCTTTGTTTTTAGCTTCAGAAATACGAGGGAGTACTAAACTCTTTTTATTCTCTGTTGTTAACCCCAGAAACAGATTAGAGTATTAATCTCATGGTAGTAATTTATTCCCAGTTTTAAACTTCAGAAACAAAACGGTGTATTAAACTCAAGAAAGTAATTTATTTTCTATTTTTAGCTTCAGAGACACAATGAAGTATTAAACACAAGGAAGTAATTTATTCCCTGTTTTTAGCTTTCGAAACACAATGGAGTATTAAACTCAGTGAAATACTTTTTTCGCTTTTAAACTTAAGAAACACGAGGGAATATTAAACTCAAGTAAGTAATGTATTCCCTGTTTTTAGCGTTAAAAACACCTGATAGTATTTAGGGAATTAATTTATTCCCTGATTTTAGATTTTAGTAATTTATTCACTGTTTGTAGCTTCAGAAACACCTGAGTGCATTAAAGTCAAGGAACTAATTTATTCCTTGTTTTTAGCTTCAGAAAAAGGAGGGATTATTATACACAAGGGAGTAATTTATTCTCTGTTTTTAACTTCAGAAACCCGATGGAGTATTAAACTTAAGGAAGTAATTTAATTCCATTTTTAAGCTTCGGATATACGATGGAGTACTAAACTCAAGGATGTAATTTACTCCCTGTTTTTAGCTTCAGAAACGCAATGGAGCATTAAACTTAAGGAAGTAATTTATTTCATGTTTTTAGCTTCAGAAACAGAAGGGGCCATTATACTGAAGGAAGTAATTTATTCCCTGTCGTTACCTTCAGAAACACATGAGAGTATTAAACTCAACAAATTAATTTATTGCCTGTTTTTAACTTCAGAATCACGATGGAGTATTATACTCAAGAAAGTAATTTATTTCCTGTTTTTAACTTCAGAAACACGATGGAGTATTATACTCAAGGAAGTAATTTATTCCCTGTTTTTAACTTCAGAAACACGATGGAGTATTATACTCAAGAAAGTAATTTATTCCCTGTTTTTAACTTCAGAAACACGATGGAGTATTATACTCAAGAAAGTAATTTATTCCCTGTTTTTAACTTCAGAAACACGATGGAGTATTATACTCAAGAAAGTAATTTATTCCCTGTTTTTAACTTCAGAAACACGATGGAGTATTATACTCAAGAAAGTAATTTATTCCCTGTTTTTAACTTCAGAAACACGATGGAGTATTATACTCAAGGAAGTAATTTATTCCCTGTTTGTAGCTTCAGAAATGCCTGAGAGTATTAAACTCAAGGAAGTAATTTGTTCTCTGTTTTTAACATCAGAAACACGATGTGTACTAAAATCAAGGATATAATTTATTCCGTTTTTCGCTTCAGAAACACGAGCGAGTATTAAAAACAAGGAAGCAGTGTATTTCCTATTTTTAGCTTCCGAAGCAGGAGTATTATACACAAGAGAGTGATTTATTCTTTTTTCAGAAACAGGATAAAATATTAAACTCAAGGATGGAATTTATTCTCTTTTTTTCGCATTAGAAGCACAATGACGTTTTAAAATCAAGGAAGTAATCTAATCCTTGATTTTACCTTGATTATACCTTCAGAAACATGATCAAGTATTAAATTCAAGGAAGTAATTTATTCCCTGTTTTAAATTCAGAAATACGATCTAGTACTAAATCAAATCAAAGAAGAAATTCATTCCCTGTTTTTAGCTTCAGCATCAGGAGGAAGTATTATACTCCCGGAAGTAATTTATTCCCTGTTTTTAACTTGAGAAACACCTGAGAGTATTAAACTCAAGGAAGTAATTTATTCTTTGTTTTTAGCATCAGGAACACGAAGGAGTATTAAACTCATATTATTCTCTGTTGTTAACCCCAAAAACACATCGGTGTATTAAACTCAAGGTAGTAATTTATTCCCAGTTTTTAACTTCAGAAATAAAACGGAGTTTTTAACTCATGAAAGTAATTTATTTTCTATTTTTAGCTTCAGAGAAACGATGAAGTATTAAACACAAGGAAGTAATTTATTCCCTGTTTTTAGCTTCAGAAACACAACAGAGTATTAAACTCAGTGAAAAATGTTTTCGCTATTTTTAACTTCAGAAAAACGAGGGAATATTAAATTCAAATAAATTTATTCCCTGTGTTTAGCTTGTGAAACATGATGGAGTATTAAACTCAAGGAAGTAATTTATTCCCCGTATTGAGTTTCAAAAACAAGTTAGAGAATTTAACCCAAGAAAGTAATTTATTTCATGTTTTAGCTTCAGAAAAACGAGGGCGTATTATACGCAAGGAAGTAATTTATTCGCTCTTTATAGATTCAAAAACATGAGGGAGTATTATACTGAAGGAAGTAATTTATTGCATGTTTTTAGTTTCAAAAACAGAATGGAGTATTATACTCAAGGAAGTAATTTATTCCCTGTTTTTAACTTCAGAAACACGATGGAGTATTTTACTCATGGAAGTAATTTATTCCCTATTTTTAGCATCAGAAACACCTGAGATTATTAAACTCAAAGAAGTACTTTGTTCTCTGTTTTTAGCTTCAGAAACACGATGGAGTGTATTATCCAGGAAGTGATTTATCCCATATTTTTAGCTTCAGAAACATGAACTCGCATTATACTCGTTGAAAATATGTTAATCGTAAAACATATTGAAAAACACAGTTGGCTCAATTTGGCTATTGTATTTATGAAGACACGTTGAAAAGAAACTAAGCTGCCTAAATTCACTATATATATATATATATATATATATATATTATAACGTCCCAGTTGAAGAAACATTAAATATGATTAGTTACTGTGCGTATAAACACTTATCAATCTCTCTTTTATTTTATTACCATAATAATCCGCACGTCCAAACTTGCGGATTTGATACGGGAAACTCATTAGATCCTATTTTATCTAATTTTTACATGTCCTCCAAAACAAAGTGTTTAAAACAATTGATAAAATAGAGATTTCTACAAGGTATGTTGATGACAATTTTGTTTTGATAAAAATACGAACAAAATTGTAAAACTGAAATCAAATTTTGAAAATAACGCTTAAATTTACCTATGAATTTACAGGCAAAGAAATATCCAGTTTTTTTATATTAATGTAGAGCTAAAAACCAAAGAATGTATCACTTACCTGTACATGTCAAGAATAATTTCCCTACTATATTATTGATAAACAAATAAAATAATTCTTACAAAGAATACACGGCACTTGTATTAAAAATAGTACGCAGAAAAAAGGCATCAACATATTTTACTGCAACCAAATGCATAATAATTATAAGCACGACGAATCCACTATACGAAAAATTATACCATATTTCTACCGTAATTCTTTAGAAACATGTAAAGTTTATAATATAGAAAAGGGAAGATTACAAACCTTGTTGTTTCTATCCAAAATAACCCCATCAAATATAAACTAGGGATTACTAATACGATGTTTGAATTTCAATGCTCATTACAAGACTGTCTTTCTTGTCATAAACCAATTACTTATATTGGAAATACTACTACATTCTTGAGGGACGTCTTACATGCTACCTATCTAACGAATGTGCATTAAAAAAATCATTAACTCATAATTTGCAAAAAACCTTAAGAAAAAATTTTGGTAGAAAATACAAATATACTATTTAAATCACAATATCAACGGCACCTCGCAATAAAAGAGATACTATATATCAAGCGATTTTCTCCTAAAATAAACCTGATATTATTTAACTATTTAAAAAGTTGTTTTAAAAATAGAAAACGGTCACGCGATTTACAGTCACATGATAACTTTTAAAGAACGCTCCTTTTCAAAAACACAAAATCACGTTACAGTCAAAACATGAAGATAAAATAACAACATAAGATATATAACATCCTTGAGAATGGCTAATGAAGTGGCAGAAAGCGCTTGAAAGGTTAATAATTATGGAACATTTTTACATTCCTTATCTCCAGCAAGCAATTTGTTTTTCCCATTAGTAAATGAATTACCATTATCTTGCCACAAGTTATAAATATAGACATATTAGACCGGTGAATTAATTTCTGCCTGATGGGTTAAACTGAACGCTGATAAAAGTACTTTTTTATTTTTAGAATAATTTTTCCCTGTTATTTTACTTCGAACATTTTTTAGATTTACCGTCGGAACTCTGTCTACTACAGAATCGCCAACAATGATATGAACCACATAACAGAAACGACTTTACTTGTGAACTTTCAATAATTGCAACAACTAAAATGTAGAAAGAATGTAACTCAACGAGAAAATAACGACATAATCAAGATGACGATATTTCATACTACTTCAAGCAAAAGTTTAGGAAGAAAACAGCCATCAATATTGAAAAGAGTGATAACAATTAATGAGTTTGTGAAACCTCTTTTCTGAAATATTGTTTTATTAGTAAGATTTTATAAATTTCAGCCGGGAGAAACACTGGTTTCCTAGTCAATGAATGCCGAATGTTTTCTAATAAGGAAACTGCTAATATTACCATTAACAAAAGGATAGATAGATAGATAGATAGATAGATAGATAGATAGATAGATAGATAGATAGAAAGAAAGAAAGAAAGAAAGATAGATAGATAGATAGATAGATAGATAGATAGATAGAAAGAAAGAAAGAAAGATAGATTGATAGATAGATAGATAGATAGAAAGAAAGAAAGAAAGAAAGATAGATAGATAGATAGATAGAAAGAAAGAAAGAAAGAAAGAAATAGATAGATAGATAGATAGATAGATAGATAGATAGATAGATAGATAGATAGATAGATAGATAGATATGAAGTGATTGTGTTCAGATTTATCTTACAAGTAAGGGTTTTACAGAAATTTCTCTGCTCTTAAGAGGGAAAATGAACGAATTATGTTTTTTTTAAATCTATTTTGCCCCTGAAGAGCGGCTTTATTTCTAGCAAACACAAGGCTGGGTGATAAGTATCGGAAGTACTTCATTGCAATTAATTAATGATATGATTTCTTAATATTCATGCTTTATTCATGAAAACTATTTACCTTCAAAGCATTTAATAATAATAATATATATTCAAAAATAATATACTGACTGGCAAAAGACAATTCATTGTTATTATTACTACACACACACGCATATATATTTGTGTGTGTGTGTTTGTGTGTGTGTGTGCATCGATGCCATTACTCATAGGCGACAGTTTTTTTTTTCAAACTAAAATCAATCGTCAAGTCTGACGATTGCGTTTAGCACGAAACAGACTGTCGCTTTTTCGGTGTTAAATTCAATGTAGAATGTTACATTTACATATTCTCTATTCCTGCAGAGTTTGAATTTCAGTTGAATTCGTTGCATTCACTTATGCATAAATACCCTTAGGAAAGGTATTAATCCGTCACTTCTTCCTCCAGCTATAGATTAAAATAGCAGGAGACATTAGGTTTTATAGCCTTGGTTGGCAACCAGCATACCGCAAAAAGCAATGGCAACCAACTGCAGAAAAATCCTTCTCTCCAGTAAGTCATGTCTTTTTCGAGACATAATCGCTTAAGCGTATATTACGTATGGCACTTAATATATATATATATATATATATATATATAATATTAAAAAAGGATTAATTCAAAGATGTTGAATGGCCATTTCGATATGAAGATCCCCACGGGGGACGACACATCACCTCAGCAACAGAAAAAACCTTTCAGAAACTGGAGAAAAATTAGTCTACTTTTCCTTTTTAAATAGATTGCAAAGAAATTATTTGATTTTATTCTATCTTTTTCTTTTTCTTTCCCTTTATTTTTATTTTTATTTTTATTTTTATTTTATTTTATTTTATTATTTATTTTTTAATTTCTTTGCAATCTATTTAAAAAGGAAAAGTAGACTAATTTTTCTCCAGTTTCTGAAAGGTTTTTTCTGTTGCTGAGGTGATGTGTCGTCCCCCGTGGGGATCTTCATATCGAAATGGCCATTCAACATCTTTGAATTAATCCTTTTTTAATATATATTTGCTCTGTAATATTTTATTACATGGAGCTCTCTTCCTATATCATTTTTTAATATTAAAATAAATTTTTAATATTAATTAGGATCGGGTTTTTTGGAATTTACCTTCCTGCTTTTTTCCCTTGGATTGAAGTATCTGAATTAAAATATATATATATATATATATATATATATATATATATATATATATATATATCAATACAAGTGCCATGTGTATAGAGCCTATAATATAACTGCTAGTGTTACCAACAACTACATTATCGTTCACTTAGACAATCTTTCATTCAGTCATTTAACTGCTATACATGATACACGCTTAGGCGAATATGTATATTTTAAGACATGACTATGCAGAGTTTTTCCGTAGTAAGTTGGCATTTCTTTCTGCGGTAGGCTGGTTGCCAACCAAGGCTATAAAACCCAATCTGTCCTGCTATTAATCTCATAGCTGAACGGAAAAAAATGGATTAATACCTTTCCCAAGGATATTTTTGCGTCAGTGAATGTAACGAATTCAAACTCGGTTCTCCGATATCTCATTCCGGGCCGATAACCATTACACCACAACATGGTCATTATAATAAATAAAATCACTGTCGAGACAGAGTACTGTTTAACAAATAACTAACTCAACTTTATGAATAATAGATTTCATATCCAATTAAAGAAATAACTTAATTATCAATTAACATTATCCACAATAGATAATCTTACAAAATTTACTTAGTTTGCTAATTCTTGTAAGGTTATTTTCGTTTACTTTAAAATTAAAAAAGAATTACTCATACAGACAAAATGGTGCACATTATTTTTTTATTTTTTTCACCGTCACACAATCAGTGCAATGGGTGATAAATTAATGTATTGAACATGCGATATGTTTTAATACTGAAAATTTCTGATTTGTACGTCTCTTACAATTTTATGAACCGGTATGACTCTGATTCGTGTGAGTACGCCAGGCACTTGAGGTAACTGTTCTGTTAGTGTTTTCCCTGAGTTGCAATAAAAGGATTTTTTATTCCCCACTTCTCTGAAGTGTGCAATATATTATTCAATTTCTATAATTCCACACATACGATAATACGGGCACTAAGAATGTTTTCATTCCCACTCTCCACCCCTTTTCTCCACCTTTCTACACCTCCCCATTTTTCTTTATAGTCGTCATCATCGTCATCATCATGGTTATAATCGTTACTTTTATTTCTTTAAGCCATCAAAAATAATAATAATAATAACACTTGCCGTAGTTCTTATTGTCTATACCGTTAATTTTGCTACTTATGAGCATTATGGCTATACTCATTATCATCTTTTTATAATCGCCATCAAAATAATCAAAATCTTTGTTCATTATTATTGCAGTTTTAATTAAAATCAGCATCGTCATAAATGCCTCGAACATCGATATTATTATGTTCGTCATCATCATTTTTCAGTGTTTCTTCTTCAACCATTTTCATCTGCAATAAAATTGTGCCGAGATACCATTGAGATAAGAAAATGATTACAAAGAAATTCAATGTTGATACTCTTTTCCTATTTCCTTCCGTTTTACCATTTCTGCCTTCCTGACTACCCATTCTCCACCTCTCTAACGATTTTTTCATCCTTTTTTTTTTCATTCACTATTTTAAAACGCCCTTCTCCGCTCATTCAGTACGACTCCACCTATCCTTATCCAATATCTGTTGATTCATACGTATTTTAGTTTTACATTATCCTCATGAAAGATGTTCTCTGAGGCGCTGGACATGTATGACAATATAGAAATTTAAAGAAAGAAAAAGTACAGAGAAAGAAAGGTAGAAAGAGAAGGATTAATATGAAAGAGAGAGATAAAAAAAAAGAAAAAAAAAGTGCGCTAAGCGTATTTATTCAATCCTTTTGTGTGACACGTTAAGTGATGTTAAAAAGACTTCATCTGCCCTTCCCCGTTTTTTCTTTACCTTATTCCTCTCCCACCGCCGGTCGGCCATTTTGAATCAAAGATTGTACATCCCCCTTTGACAATCGCATTCATCGAGACTACCGAACCATTCACATCCGAAATCAAAAGACCTTTATGAAATTTAAACCCGGATTTCAGATTTTAACCCATCCCACTCTAATTCACTAAGATAGGCTGTATTATACGGACGCTTAAACAGGAAGTGCTTGATTCATAGGTAAATTTTTCAACGCCATTTTTCAAGTAAACAGATTAGAATTTTTATTTTTATTCTTATTTATTCCCAAAAAGTAACATTGAGGACTGACATATCGGCACCAGTGGTCGGTAGAATGGATATGTGTAGTGATCTTCTTAACTGTAAGAATATGTTCAGAAGAACATTCATTGGCTTTTTTTTTTCTCGGTGCCTTAGCAATGACGTACAATTCAAAGAAACTTGGAAATTTAAACTTTCGTTTACTTTTTGTCTTATTTTTGTCAGTCATATTGCATCTCCCGCCTTTTTTTTAATATTTTCCTCGCTTTTTCTTTCTTTCCTTGTCTCCTTGATAATGAGTATAATAGGGGGAAAAAAAGAAGAAAAGAAGCGGGAAAATTTTCAGAATGAAGTATAAAAAAATCATTATTACACAGAAAAAAACACTTCAAGAACATTTACCGCCGTTTTGTTTTCTAGCATCCAACGGTAGAGTATATTTAGTTAACATTTATATTACTCTTTATTTAAAATAAAATTCATTTGTTTCCTTTCTTTTTTTTAAAATTAAACAAGTGATATTAACAAGATAGAAAGAGGAATTAAAAGTTCTAGGCCCAACCAGACAACGGCACTAGCTGCTCTGTCAATAAATATTACCATTACCGGATAGATATATAGATAGATATGAAGAGAGTGTGATAGATAGATAGATAGATAGATAGATAGATAGATAGATAGATAGATAGATAGACAGACAGACAGACAGACAGACAGACAGACAGACTTTAAAACAAGTTTAATATTTGGTAAAGTTTCGGAAGTGAATCGGATGGGAAGTTTTATACTTCAGTCTACATTCTATAACATAACATATAAAGTTAACTTTTTCCTTGATTTTTTATTAATTAAATGTTCTTAAAATATTTTAATTTATATTATGAGAATATTTATTATGACATTATTATTTATTTAAAGTTGTTACTACTTATGCTAACCTGAAACAATAATGCTATAATCTTGGAAATATAAAGCAAATATTTATGCAAGTTAACTGACGTAATTTCCTGAAATATACTTTCTTGAATATTTAGTCAGTACCTTTGAATAAATGATCTCTATTAAATGTTCAATATAATTTTCAGATCATTTTCATATATTATTTAATACTTTAAATGCATGTCTTCATTCGCAAAACAGGAATGTAAAAAATAACAAAAGCTAATTTTTACAACCATTGTTTTATAAAGTAGAATAACTTGCTTTTACTGACTATCACTCATTCAGTTAACTGGGCGATAATGTACTTTTTGAGACATTGCAGACTTTCGCGCAGTAAGTTGCAGTTTCTTTCTGTGGTAGATTGGTTGCCTGCCAAGGCTAAAGAACGCAATCTGTTATTCTATTTGACCCATAGCTGGAGGGAGAAGATATGGATTCATACCGTTCTCAAGAGTATTTAAGTGAAGTAAGTGAATGGAGTGAATTCAACTGGAATTCAAACAGCTCACCAATTTCTCATTCTGGGCCTACATCCATTGCTTTACAACATACGGTATAATGACTACATATAACCGAACACCAAATGTGATAGCTCCAATTGTACTAAAATTCACACCTTACACAAGTGGCAATTAAAGATCATCTTTATTTAAATTTGGGATCGAAGCAAGGTGCCTGGTTTACCTTTAAGTAGACTACTTTTATAAAGCGGGGTTTAAAATAAATATTTTTCCTAAGCAAAGTAAGCAATTAGTATCATCAAATACAGTGCATACTTTTATTAAAAATTGATATTCTTGAACTATACGTAGATACTAAGTGACTGATGAAATCGCACTAAAATAAAATAAAGTCATATAATTCAAAACAAGTATTGTAAACATGGAAGGTTTTGCATAAATTTGACAGGGTTTTAAGTTCATAAAATTAAAAATTTTGTCGATAGACAGACGAATAAGTTAGATAAAGATGTAGATGCATATATATATATATAAAGCTTAAATCCTTATGTAAACACATAAATATCTACATAATATACATGTACACACACACACACACACACACATATATATATACATGCAAAATTATACCTCTGTCTCTCTATTCAGCTTGTTCCTATCTCATAATTTGACTCTCTCTCTCAGTCTGTCTATCTATCTATCAATATGCTTCGATAGCATATTAATATCTATCTATCTATCTATCTATCTATCTATCTATCTTACAACGTATATATATATATATATATATATATATATATATGTGTGTGTGTGTGTGTGTGTGTGTGTGTGTGTGTGTGTGTGTGTGTGTGTGTGTGTGCGCGCAAACTGGTGGCAAAATAAATTTTTTTTGTCAAATGGTTATGGAGGGTGCTATCAATCCCATGAGCTTTAATCATTAACTGAGAATTTTCATCTCAATGATGATAATTCTGTTAAAGTTCTTGTTTTGCCTTATTTTCCTCAAAGGTTTTACTGATATTTAATGGGATCTATCAAGACGGTTTTAATTCTGGTGTTAATCTTATAAAAGTAAAATATTCTTTTATAATAAAGATGCTCGACATTTTCGGCAAAGATATAAGAATAATCAAGAATCTCTACTGGCAGCAAACGGCCTGCATACGGACAGGTAACGACCTCTGTAGATACACAAAGATAGAAAAAGGAGTAAGACAAGGATGTGTCTTTTCACCGGATTTGTTCAACCTATACAGCGAGAATATTTTGAGGACCCTAGATGACACACCAGGATTTATTATTGGAGGCCACAACCTGAACAACATAAGATACGCGGACGATACAGTACTGATTGCGGACACGGAAAGGAAACTGCAAGATCTCATACAGAAAGTAGCAGTGGAGAGTGACAAGAAGGGACTACAAATAAACTTTAAGAAAACTGAGTGCATGGTCATCAGCAAAAGATACAACCCAAAATGCCAAATACAGGTGGGGGATAACAGAATCAAACAAGTACAAAAATTTAAGTACCTAGGAAGTGTTCTAACAGGAGATGGAAAGTGCGACACGGAGATCCGAAGGCGAATTGGCATGGGAAAGGACGCGTTCCAGAAGATGAGCAAAATACTAACACACAGGAAGATCTCAATAGAAACGAAGAAAAGAGTGCTAGACTGCTACGTGATGTCAGTTCTTCAGTACGGCTGTGAATGCTGGACAATATCATCGAAAATGAGGACAAAACTGGAAGCGGCCGAAATGTGGTTCTACAGAAGGATGCTACGGATATCGTGGACTGAGCATACAAGCAACGACGAGGTGTTAGAAAGAATGGCAACAAAAAGGAAATTGATGCTGAGCATCAGGAAGAGACAACTGAAGTTCCTGGGGCATGCAATGAGGAAGGAGAGCCTGGAGAACCTGATACTGACTGGTCAGATAGAAGGAAGGATAGACAGAGGAAGGCAGCGGATAACATATCTGCAGAGTCTGATCAGGTGGATGACGGAACGGGGGTTGCCAGGAGCAACAGGAGCAAACATACTAAGAGCCACAAGGGATAGGGAGACGTGGAGATCCATGATCGCCTACATCCTGAAGGGACAGGGCACATAGAAGAAGAAGAAGAACATCTTTAAGATTTCAAACAAAAAGAAGTATATATCCACAACATTAACTTAAAACTATTACTTACATACAAAATATAATTTTGATTGTCCAATGTTGTAAAAAATTGAAGCAAACAGCACAAAATCGCAATTAAAAGAATAAATCACGAGGTTTTAGTAGTAAAGGATTTGACATCCTTATTTTATAAGGAATTGATTTCCAATTTGGTTTTGCAATTTTCTTTTGCTGTCGAAGACTGTATAGACCCAGTGTTACGAAAAGTCAGAAAAATAATTCTAATAATGAAAAGTATATTGACCAAGAGGATTGTGATAAAAAGCAAGAACAATATCATGGAATAGTCATAATAACATACAGCATATTAGCCCAAAATTTTGTGATTAAAAAAGAAGAATAAGATAGAACAAAACTATTAATACACATAATAATGCCTAGTTGATTCGTCTAAAATCTTGTGATGAGAAGCAATAATAATAACATTAAATAAAACTGAAAATAGTCATAATAACGTAGAAAGTATTTGCTCAGGATCATATAATAAATACAAAACTAAAATGATGGAATAAAACTAGTAATAAAATAGTCATAATAACATAGTATGTATTGGTCTACAATTTTGTGATAAAAGCAAGAATAATGAGACAAAATAAAATTAATAATAAAATAGTCATAATAGCGTACAGTGTATATACAGTCGGGGATTAAATGGCATAATAAGATTAAATAAAATTAGTAATAAAATATACAAAATAGCTTAGTGTGTATTAGTCCATAATCTTGTTTTAGAAGCATGAATAACATAAAATAAACTGTAATAGCCATAATAACTCAGGGTGTTTAGGCTCAAAATATTGCAGAAAAAGGCAAGAATAATAAAATGGGATAAAATTAATAATAAAATAGTCATACTAACGTAGTGTGTATTGGTTTATAATTTTATTATGAAATACCAACATAAGTGTGATTAAAACTATTAACAGTAACAGTCATAATAAAGTAGTGTTTATTGGTCCAGAATATTTTGTTGACAATGTAAAAATAATAGGATTGGATAAAACTAGTTATTTTATCATAATTTAGAGTATATTGGCACATAATCTTATGATAAAATCTAAAATAACAAAATGAAATAAAACTAATAATAAAATAGTCATAATAACGTAGAGACTAGTTCAGAATCCTGTGATAAAAAAAGAATAACAAGATGGAATCTAATTATTTCTAAACAAGTTATAATAAAGTATGCATTCAACCAGAATCGTTTGACAAAAAGCAAGAATAATACGATTGAATAAAAATACTAAGAAAACGTGTTAACGTACAGTGAGGCTCAAAATATTGTAATACAACAAGAATAATAAGATAAAATAAAATCATTTATAGTTATAATAACGTAGAATGTACTGTGATAAAAAGAAAGAAAAGTAAGATGAAGTAAAATTAGCATAAAATAGTAATAATTTTGTGGAGTATATTGGTGAAGTATCTTATAAAATGCGAGAATAATAACATAGAATAAAACTAGTAGGAAAATAGGCACAGAATCTTAAGATAAAAAAGAATAATAAGATAAAATAAAACAATAGTCAGAATAACATAGAGTTCATTAGGAGAGAATTTTGTGGTAAAATGCAAGAATAATATGAAATGAAACCGGTAATAATCGTAATAACGTAGAGTGTATTATTATAAAAAAATGTGTTAAAGTTCGAATTCCAGTAGAATTCTTTGCATTCACTTACGCACAAATACCCTTGGGAAAGATATTAATCCGTCTCTTCCTTCTAGTTATGGTTTAAATAATAGAAAAGATTGGGTTCTATAGCTTTGGCAACCTACTGCGAGATAATTTACTGCCCAGTTAACTGACTGAATATGATGAGGTACAAATAGTACTAAGTCAATAGTATTAATAAAGTGTGTACTAGTAGAGAGTGTTGGGATAAAAAGTAACAATAACATGGCATAAAACTGGTAATAAAATTATAGCAATAATGAAAAGTCTATCGATCTACACTATTCTAATAAAAAGTAACGATAAAATTAATTAAATTTACTGATAATAACAATAATAATAATAGTAGTAATTTACTAATAGTTAGAGAAAATATTTACATTTACTCATATTTAAAGGAAATAAAGCAACAATAAAAAAGATGCTTCAAAATTCGTTATAAAATAATAGTAATATTGAAAGAGCATATTGAGACAGTATTGAAATAAAACACAGCAATAATAAGCTGGTGTAAACTAGTAATAAAATGATAGTAATAATGAAGTGTATTGAACTAGGATTTTGTAATAAAAAAAGATAATATGATCGTTTAAATTAGTAATAAAATAGTCCTAATAAGGAAGAATGCATCAGTCTAGAAGGCTGTGACCAACAATTATACGATGATGCAAAAATAGTTTTAGAATAATAATAACAGTAAAGAGTGTATTTATTAATAATGTGATGGAAAACAACAATAATAAAATGGAGTAATATAATTATAGTAATAATAGAGATGGAGTAAAACTAGTAATGAAGCAATAATAGTAATAATGAAAACCGTATTGACATAGTTTGTTGTGATAAAAAGCTAGTACATTAATAGGAATTAAAAGCAGTATTAAAATAAGATTAAAAAAGAAGTTTGTATCAGTCACGAACGTTGTGGGGGAAAAAGGCAAAAATAATAAGATGGAATAAAACCAGCAATAAAATAATAGTAATAACTAGCAGTATAGCCCGGCGTTGCTCGGGTGTAATGAAAGCTTTAAAACTAATCCATGGTCCTGGAGCTCAGACTCTTTGGACGTTGGCACGAAAGACTAAAAAGCAATAGTTGTTTCCAGTTAAAGCGAAACCGTAGACTGAAAGAAAAATAAATGGATATAAGTCAAATTTTGATTGCCTGGTATCGATATCAAATGAGTTTTTTTCGTTGTAAACTGAATTTTGAAGGCTAAATAAGTCCTCTGAGTAAATGGCATCATGGCTGAGACTAAGAACTTTAATTATACCTACTTAGAGCCAAACCCGAAGCAAAAACTAAAATAAAAGAGCTGAAAAAATACAGACATACAGACAGATAAACAGACACACACACACACAAACATCTTGCCTTTTATATATTATCGATTTTCTGCACTATTGTAAGAACTGCAACCTCGAGACTTCTGAATATGTTTCATATGTCTTTGTCTATGAGTGTATCAAAATTGATTAAAATCGAACCACTCCTTCTATAACCCGAATTTTTCGATTATCGATTTTCGATATTTATCGGGGATATCTCGACACAAAACCTACTAAGATGCTTATAGTACAACTGTGTAAATTTTCAAGAAAATCGGTTCAGGCGTTTCGGAGTCTATAGGTAACGGACACACACACGCACACACACAGACCCACACACACAAAGTTTCATTTATAAATACGTTTAGATGAAGACTATATCGATTCAGAGTGCTGTGAGAAAATGGAAGTTTTCAAGTGACGCGTTTCGTTCGTTAGTCTGAGGAAGTCCAAAAGGACGAAACGCGTAACACGAAAAAAAAAAAAATTAAAACAAATTTTAGTCCTAAATTTACAAATTTCAGCATTTAATCGGCAGATTTTGCCCTCCTCTCAGGAATATTTCATTTGTTAACGTAGTAAATGACAAAACCAGGCAAAAGAGAATAATGAATAATCAATGAATAATTTTATTTTATCCAATGAAGATTAATCTATTATTTTATTCTAACCAATGAATATTAATCTATAAATTTATTCTAACCAATGAATATTAATTTATAAATTTATTTTAACCAATGAATATTAATTTATATGTTTATCCTAACCAATGAATAATAATTTATAAATTTATTTTAACCAATGAATAATAATTTATAAATTTATTCTAACCAGTGTATATTAATTTATAAAAAATAATTCATTTTAATCAATGAATAATTAATGAGTAATCAATGTACAATTTCAGTATTTAATCATCAGATTTTGCCTTCCTCCTGTCAAGAATATTTCATTTGTTAACGTAGTAAATGACAAAACCAGGTAAAAGAGAAAAATAAATAGTAGTTAAATAATAAATGATAAGAAAAACTAAAATTTTACTTACATATTGTTTTAGATGTGCATAGTGGTGCTGTGGATATCGGCTCGAAACGAGAAATCGGAGAGCCAAGTTCGAATTCCAGTTGAATACGTTGCATTCACTTAAGCGCAAATGCCCTTAAGAAAACTTCTCCCACCAGATATGGGTGAAATAGCAGGACAGATTGGGTTCTATAGCCTTGGTTGGCAACCAGTCTACCGCAAAAAAAACAATTACAACATATTTCGGGTAAGTATTCTGCCCAGTCAGTCATGCCTTCTTTCAAGACATGATCGCCTAAGCTGTATCACGTATGACATTTAACTGAATGATTGATACATTGTTTTTAAATGCAGATGGCGCTAACATACAATTGTGTTTATTTGAATTCATTTTATAACTTACCCCCAAAAAGTTGTAGCTCTTGATTCGATTATTTAATAAAGCCTGCGCGTAACATCACTAATCACATATACACGGTTTGCAAACAAAATAACTTGCCTTAAATTTCTCTATAAAATAATTCTTAGTGTATTTTTGCAGTAAAATAATTAACAATATATTTTCTATAAATAATGTGTCATTCGTTGTATCATCATATGCTGTTTTTAGAGTAAACGCAAAGTTTTACTTATTTTTATATATACCATAACACTGTAATAACAGGTTATATTAACAGTTTGTGATAATAATAATAATAATAATAATAATAATAATAATAATAATAATAATAATAATAATAAAATTTATAATAATAACTGAAGGATTTATACTTGCAGCACAAGACCAAAGTCTTTTCACGAGAAACTTTCAGGCAAATATTATGCATAATAATATGGATCCAAAATGCAGGTTTTGTGATAAACACCAAGAAACAATAGACCACCTAATCTCAGGCTGTTCTGTGCTTGCCCCAAACGAATATAAAAATCGCCACGATAGAGTTGGGCAATATTTACATTGGGCAATGTGCAAACATTATGGAAAAGCTGTAAACAAACACTGGTATGAACATCATCCAGCACCGGTTACAGAAATAGAAGATGTAACCATTCTATGGGATTACACCATCTACACAGACAGAAAAATTGAAGCAAACAGGCCAGACATTATTGTTAAAAACCAGAAGGAGAAAACTTGTCTATTAATTGATATGGCTTGTCCAGCGGATTGTAACATAGCAATCAAGGAATTTGAAAAACTGTCAAAATATAAAGACCTGGAAATTGAAATAGAAAAAAATGTGGAAATTGAAAACAAGAGTTGTGCCAGTGATAGTAGGTGCACTTGGAATGATAAAAAATGGAACAAAACAACACATTGAAAGAATCCCTGGAAACCCCAGCTTAAGAGATATACAAAAAATTGTATTATTAAGTACAGCCCACACACTAAGGAAAACGTTATCTATGTAATGCTGGGGATGATAGGGAGGATAGAAAAACATGAAATGGAGTCATAACAACACGCCACTACCTGCCTTAGGTCTCCCCGCAGACTTGGTTGGTAGTGAGACCAATGCAAAAATCGAAATATGATGAAAAATGACATAATAATAATAATTAATAAACATAGTGCAAACAATATGGAAAATCTGTAAACAAATACTGGTATGAACATCACCCAGCACCAGTTACAGAAATAGAAGATGACACCATTCTATGGGATTACACCATCTACACAGACAGAAAAATTGAAGCAAATAGGCTGGACATTATAGTTTAAAACCAGAAAGAAAAAACTTGTCTATTAATTGATATGGCTTGTCCAGCGGATTGTAACATAGCAACCAAGGAATTTGAAAAACTGTCAAAATATAAAGACCTGGAAATTGAAATAGAAAAAATGTGGAAATTGAAAACAAGAGTTGTACCAGTGATAGTAGGTGCACTTGAAATGATAAAAAATGGAACAAAACAACACATTGAAAGAATCCCTGGAAACCCCAGCTTAAGAGATATACAAAAAATTGTCTTATTAAGTACAGCCCACACACTAAGGAGAACTTTGTCTATGTAACGCTAGGGATGTTAGGGGAGATAGAAAAACATGAAATGGAGCCATAACGACACACTACGACCTTCTTTAGGTCTTTCTGCAGACTTGGTAGGTAGTGCGACCATAACAGGAATATATTGTGATGAAAAATGGCGTAATAATAATAACAGTAATAATAATATTAATCCTTGTTGTGATGGGCTTATTCAATATGAGAAAGAAAGTTACGGAAAACCATGTGAATAAAATTCCTATTCACATAAATAACTCAGAGCAACAAAAGAATACTTTGCGTGGAAATACGCACATAATCTGTCCCAAATGTGCATAAATAACTCTCCTACTGTGCATTTTTTTACTGATAGACCCCGGGTAAATATAACAATAATAAAAACAACAACAACAACAACAACAATAATATCTGATAAATATTCAGAAGCAATTGATCATCTTGTATCTGGCTGCACTGTGTCAGCACCGGCAGAATATAAAACTCAGCTTGATAGTGTGGACCAATATCTGCATTGGAAAATATGCAACATTTGCAGGAAAGAAACTGCAAGAAACTGGGATGAACATTACCCAGACACGGTTACAGAGATAGAAGCCATTACAATTTTATCTGACTTTACAACACACAGCAGGAACAATCAAATTTTAATCGACTAATCATTGTGATGAAAGACCACAAGAAAGAGAATATACATTTTTATTGACATTGAAAGCCCTGGAAATTGTCATCCATTTTTGAAGATCTTCAAAAAACTATCAAAATACAAGAATCTTGAAGAAAAATTTCAGAAACGTGGGACATAAGTACTTCAGTAATTCAATTTGTTGTTGGATCCCTCTGATAGACTCACTGAAGGGATTCATGGTACCCTATACATTAAAAAAAAATACAAAAATTGTACTTACAAGTACTTACACATTACGAAGAGCTTTATCTACGTAAAATGTGTGTAATATTAAAGTTTTGTTTTTTGATAGAAATTATTTTTTTTAAATAATTAAAGGAAAGTATGCGTTGTGGTACAGTGGATATCGGCTCGGAACGAAAACCCGGGGGGCCGAGTTCGAATTCCAGTTGAAATTGTATTCACTTACGCGCAAATACCCTTGGGAAAGGTTTTAATCCGATACTTTCTTCCAGTTATGGGTTAAATAGCAGAACAGATTGGGTTCTGTAGCCTTGGCTGGCAACCAGTCTACCGCAGAAAGCAATGGCAACCTACTGCAGGATAATCTTCTGCCCAGTCAGTCATGTCTCTTTCAAGCGTGTATCACGTATGGCACTTGACTGACTAATAGAGCCATTGCTCTCTGGCTGAGACTCGGAAGAAAATGTGTATACAACAGAAATAATAATAATAATAATAATAATAATAAAGATTGTAATTTTTGAAAAAACAAAAATAACAAAACAAAATGTATATCGTAGTTTCAATAAACATAGTAAAACTAAAAGGAAACGATATGCAAGCATATTAGCTTCGTCATAAGTTGTGAAAAAGAACAGTTAGGACTTTAGTCACTAAAGCACTGGGAAAAATGAAAAATATCCTAAAAAGCAACTTGGAATCTAAGCAAGAATCAAGTTCACTCAAACAACGGTAGAGTTGAGATTAGCTTGAGTAATAAGCGCACTTGAGGATACCTGCCGTCATTTCTAATATAAGTCATCAGTTACTACTGGTATATAACTCAGTGTGTCCTATAGCAGTATGAATGATAAATATTATTAAAAGCAAGTAAAGAAATATCATTACCGCTACTATTAATGTTGTTTCATTATTTTTTGTTGTTCCATTATTATTATTATTATTTTTAATTTATAAAATACAAAGAAACGCCTAAATAATAATAACAATAATGAAGATGATAATATTGAAAACTTTAATAATTCTTAGATCTCGAGGCGGTGGGCAGAGTTGATTACGAGCACCACCACCATAACAACAACAACAACAACAACAACAACAACAACAACAACAAATACAATAATAAATCCAAATGAGATGAAAAAACTATGAAATTTTTAAAAAATTATCGGTTCGTTCTTTTTTGCTTTTTCCTCATTACTGATTAATTTTTGCTTGTACATACATATATATATATATATATATATATGTGTGTGTGTGTGTGTGTGTGTGTGTGTGTGTGTGTGTGTGTGTGTGTGTGCATACATGCCCCTACGTACAGACACACATGCACGTATATGCATATCTGCAGACTAAAAGACACATATATATATATATATATATATATATATATATATACGTACTTATATATATACGTATTTATATATATATATATATATATATATTTGTGTATGTGTGTATGCCTGTATGTATGTACTTACTTTTCGTAATAATCGTTTTAATCTTCCTTCTGCTACAAGAAAGGTGGTCTCATCGATATTGCCCTAAGCTATACATTTCTTCTAATCAAATGATATGAACAGAAATATTAACGACAGTAGTGTTAGTAAGAAGGTTCCTTCTTTTGTTAATTTTCTTCCTCTATAAAGTACATGTGAATGAAACAATTGTACAACCCGTTTGTTTGCCGAAAAGCGAGTTAAATAAGGAACAAGAACCATAACGAAATAATTCAATGAAATAATACTAAAAATATAAAAAAGAAATAAAGTGGCACTCTCTAATGTTAGCCCAAAGCAATGGGCCAGCCGGAAGTTTTTTTATAGTACGAGGAGCAACCTTGAATCTAAGCGTCTTTGAATATATAACGCATCTTACCTTAACCTTTGTTTTATCTAAGGGAACTATTAGCCTCTTTTTGCTTATAGATTTCTTATTCTTACTTTCACTTTCTCTTTTCCCTTGATCCCAGAATATATCAAAATTAAATATAAACATATTTCTTCTCACGATTTTTTCATTATCTTTCTAATATAGCAAGATTGTTGTCTGCTCCCCACTGCCTTTTTTCTTTAACAGTTGTAACTGATTAAATGAAAATTTTAAAATTCTTCCAATCACCCACACCCAGGTATCACTTTTTGGCAGTAAAATTTGAAATTCATATTTTGATCAAAATAGACGCTAATTACTATATCTTTGAAAGAATCGTGTGTTTATTCTCACAGTTAATTATCTTTTTCCTCGTAATTTTGCTTAGTTATGTTCCTTAATATCTGTTACTTTCAAATCCTTTTTTCTCATTTACCCTTTCTTTCTTTCATTCAATCTATTTTCCCTCACACAATCTTTTTCTCACATGCAAATGCTTTAATTCTCTCTTTCTATCACGCTTTTCTCTTACTCACTTTCTTTCTCTCTGACACTCTTTAGCACACTTTCTTTCCTTTTCTCTCTATATTACTTTCTCTCTGACTCTTTATTTCACTCACTCTTTTACGCATGCTCTTTTCAGTCTCACTCTCTTTTCCCCTAATTTTCAATTAGTACTTTTTTTTTCATATCTGTCTCATTTTTTTCATTTATTTTACATTTAAACTCCGTTTCTCTTTCTTTATGGCACTTTCTCATCAACCCTTTCACTTTCTTTTTCTTTCGAATTATTTCATTCCCTTTCATTCTATTCTCTCAGACTTACTCTCACTCTCTCTCTACTTTTAACTCTCATTCACTTACCTACTTACTTTCATAATCTTCTTCTCTCCCTTTTCTTTCCTTTTCTTTTTCACTGTTCTTTTCTTATTCATATCTACTCACTTTTTTTAAAAGTATCTTTGTGTAGTTTGGCATGACATTTATTTTTCTCGTGTAATCCAGTTTTTTCCTGTTAATTACCTTTCATTTTTGCATTTTTTCCATAAATCTATTTCAATATCAATAATTTTAAAAACTACTCGTCTCTTTAAAAAAAAAAATTGAAAATAATATATAAACGAAAAATTGTGCGTACAAATATTACATTATGGAATAACATTCCTAGGAAAAGAGTAACCTGGAGGCAAAGTTTGACATTTTCTCAATAAAAATAAATGAACGTATAAAAATGTAGAAACAGGGACAGTGTGATAACACTTTTAAAACTGAAACAAGAGATTGTTAATTTCATAAACCAAAGAAGAAAAAAACACAATAATAGAAGGAATATGATGACTGTCATCATGTTGGATTTGTAATAAAGTTGTAATAAATTAATTAGTACTGTTAATTAACAGTACTAATTAATTAGTACTGTTAATAATAGCATCGAACTATTTATTGAATTACTACAATTTATTACTATTTACGCTAGTGGACACAAGTTTTGTATTTCTCTCTCTTTCTCTCTCTCTTTCTCTCTCTCTCTCTCTCTCTCTCTCTCTATATATATATATATATATATATATATATATAGCTAGCTAGCTATATATATATATATATATATATATATATAGCTAGCTAGCTAGCTAGCTAGCTAGCTTGTTATTTTCTTCTTTACAACATCTCGTCTTTCGTTGCTCTAAGTTATATACCTTTATAAATTCTCTTTCTTTTTTTAGCTCTTGTTCCTCCATCCATTTGCATATTTTCATCTACTTTACTCAGTTTTTGTATCTGTTTTCTTGCCTTTAACGTATCTTGCGAGTGTTTAATGCTCCAAGCCTCCTTTCTTTATTATGTATCCAAAAGAGAATATTATTAATATTGATTTTTCCTAATTGAATTTACTAACTCATTTACTATTATTATTATTATTATTATTATTATTATTATTATTATTATTATTATTATTTTGTCATTTTTCATCATATTTCGATTTCTGCTATGGTCGCAGGACCAACCAAGTCTGCGGGAAGACCTAAGGCATGTCGTGGTATGTCGTTATGGCACAATTTCGTGTTTTTCTATCTCCCCTATCATCCCTAGCGTTACATAGACAAAGTTCTCCATAGTGTGTGGGTTGTACTTAAAAAAACAATTTTTTGTATATCTCTTAAGCTTGGGTTTTCAAAGATTCTTTCAATGTGTTCTTTGGTTTCTTTTTTTTTTTTTCATTCCAAGTGCACCTACTATCACTGGCACGACTCTTGTTTCCACATTTTTTCTAATTTCAATTTCCAGGTCTTTATATTTTGACAGTTTTTCAAATTCCTTGGTTGCTATGTTACAATCCGCTGGACAAGCCATATCAATTAATAGACAAGTTTTTTCTTTCTGGTTTTTAACAATAATGCCCGGATTATTTTCTTCAATTTTTTTGTTTATGTAGATGGTGTAATCCTATAGAATGGTGATATCTTCTATTTTTGTAACCGGTGCTGGGTGATCTTCATACCAGTGTTTGTTTACAGATTTTCCATAGTGTTTGCACATTGTCCAATGTAAATGTTGCCCAACTCTATCGTGGCGATTTTTATATTCATTTGGGTCAAGTACGGAACAGCCTGAGATTAGATGGTCTATTGTTGTTTGGTGTTTATCATAGAACCTGCATTTTGGATCCACATTATTATGTATAATATTTGCCTGAAAGTTCATAGTGAAAAGACTTTGGTCTTGCGCTGCACGAATAAAGCCTTCAGTCTCAGATTTTAATCCACGTAACCATCGATAAGTATTAACTTTATCAACATTGGATTTATTGGCACGTCCTGGATATTGGCCGTGCAGAGGTTTGTCTTGTCAGCGTTGTTTCATCTGTTGAAGAGCTTTATATTTGGCTTTCATTTTCATATTTTTGCCGCAATAGTTAGTTCTTGGCTTCTGTTTTGCTTTTCTACAGAATCTACTTAATGTAAATCTTGTTTGTATTTACTGCCTTCTTTTATTATTGAATATTTTTTCTTTCAGTTTTCATGTTGTTTGACTAATTGTATCATCCAGCTCTTTGTTGTTTCTATGTATATTAGTAAACCAATAGTTGTTGTCTTGTATGACAATTCTAGCTGAATTAGACCTCTTTCAACTTCTTTACAGGGCATGTATAGACGGACTTCGGATGATGCATCTTATGCTTAGAAAGAAGCTTTCTTGTTTTAGAATCCATTCCCCTGATGTCGTTTAGAGTTGAGTTTAAGATGTTAAAACTATATTGGACAACTAGGATTGCAAGCCTATTAATGGCCATAATTCTGTTCTGAGAATTCAATTCAGTTTTAATATCAGTCGTAGCCTTCTCTAGTACACTTTACGCACTATTTCTTTCATTTATTATGATGAATTCTTTCACTGTCATTTACACCTAGGTATTTATAAGCTTCTTCCGGCTTTAATTCATTAAATTCTTCATTTATACATAGGTATTTATATGATTCTTCTAATTCTTTTATTGTTACAGCAGCGTCTAATTATTATTATGTCATTTTCATCATATTTCGATTTCTGCTTTGGTCTCACTACCAACCAAGTCTGCGGGGAGACCTAAGGCAGGTAGTGGCGTGTTGTTATGGCTCCATTTCATGTTTTTCTATCTTCCCTATCATCCCCAGCATTACATAGATAACGTTTTCCTTAGTGTGTGGGCTGTACTTAATAAGACAATTTTTTGTATATCTCTTAAGCTGGGGTTTCCAGGGATTCTTTCAATGTGTTGTTTTGTTCCATTTTTTATCATTCCAAGTGCACCTACTATCACTGGTACAACTCTTGTTTTCAATTATTATTATTATTATTATTATTATTATTATTATTATTTCATTTTCATCGTAATGTGTTGTTATGGTTTCATTTCATGTTTTTTATATCTCCCATAACATCGCGAGCGTTACATAGACAAAGTTGTCCTTCGTGTGTGTGGCTGTACTTAATTAGACAATCGTTTGTATATCTCTGAAGCTGGAGTTTCCAGGGATTCTTTCAATGTGTTGTTTTGTTCCATTTTTTATCATTCCAAGTGCACCTACTATCACTGGCACAACTCTTGTTTTCAATTTCCACATTTTTTCTATTTCAATTTCCAGGTCTTTATATTTTGACAGTTTTTCAAATTCCTTGGTTGCTATGTTACAATCCGCTGGACAAGCCATATCAATTAATAGACAAGTTTTCTCTTTCTGGTTTGTAACAATAATGTCTGGCCTGTTTGCTTCAATTTTTCTGTCTGTGTAAATGGTGTAATTCCATAGAATGGTTACATCTTCTATTTCTGCAACCCGTGCTGGGTGATGTTCATACTAGTGTTTGTTTACAGATTTTCCATAGTGTTTGCACATTGTCCAATGTAAATATTGCCCAACTCTATCGTGGCGATTTTTATATTCATTTGGGGCAAGTACGGAACATATTGAGATTAAAAGGTCCATTGTTTCTTGGTATTTATCAGAGAACCTGCATTTTGGATTGACACTATTATGTATAATATTTGCCTGAAAATTGATAGTGAAAAGATTCTGGTCATTCGTTGCAAGAATAAAGCGTTCAGTTTATTTTCATTTTTGGCATACAACTTTAAGTCATCCATGTAAAATAGATTGCTTACTTTATTTTGAGCTATTTTATAACCACATTCTGTCTCGTTAATTTAACTGGTTAATGCTATCAGTGATCTGCAAAATAGTAAGGGAGACAAAGTCACCTCTATATTGATGTTTATTTCACCCGACTTAGTTCCGTTTATACGATTTAGGTAAAGTGTTGTTTTCCATATCGACGTATATTGTTTGATGAAATTTATGATAACGGCTGATACCTTGCACATATTTAAAAACTTCAAGATCCAGGAATGTGGTACACTACAGAATGCCTTGCGATAATCTATTCAGGCAGAACTAAGATTTTGATTTTGATTTTGTTTTTTTTCTTCTTCTTCTTCTTCTTCTTCTTCTTATTATTATTATTATTATTATTATTATTATTAGTAGTAGTAGTAGTAGTAGTAGTAGTAGTAGTATAAATAATATAGAAAGAGTATAACATCAACAAAGTGATGCTGAGAAACTCATACGAAAATCAATATACCTATCATGAGAGGATATACAGGTACATGAAGTACAGCCCAGTATAAGCGATTTACTTATGGATTTTGATAAAAGTCGTGTATAACCTTCACGATTGATTACAAAAAAAAACAAAAAACAGCCGACTCAGACAGTCCCTGACTGAGTGTGATCACAAATATCTTAATGTAAATCTAAAGTCAACTTCGAAATTAAACGAGGGCAACCCTATTGACATTCTGTTATAAAGCACTCTCGCTACTTTTTATCATGAACAAAAATGCGGAGAGCGTTATTTTTTAAACGATATGAAAACTTGTTTATGGTTGTGGACTGTGACGAAAAATCATAGGACTGAACTTATTTCAACAAGACGAAACATGCACATTTTCAAGTATCTAATCTATTACGACAAGATGACTTGGGAGCCATACCTAATGTCAACTTGTACATCATTATTATTATTATGCTGTCATTTTTCATCGTATTTCGATTTCTTCTATGGTCGCACTACCTACCAAGTCTGCGAGAAGACCTAAGGCAGATCGTGGGGTGTTGTTATGACTCCATTTCATGTTTTTTCTATCTCCCCTATCATCCCTAGCGTTATGTAGACAAAGTTCTTCTTAGTGTGTGAGCTGTACTTAATAAGACAATTTTTTGTATATCTCTTAAGCTTCGGTTTCCAGAGATTCTTTTAGTGTGTTGTTTTGTTTCTTTTTTATGATTCCAAGTGCATCTACAATCACTGGCACGATTCTTGTTTTCAATTTCCACATTTTTTTCTATTTCAAATTCCAGGTCTTTATATTTTGACAGTTTTTCGAATTCCTTGGTTGTTATGTTACAATCCGCTAGACAAGCCATATCAATTTATCGGCAAGTTTTTTCTTTCTGGTTTTTAACAATAATTTTCGGCCTATTTGCTTCAATTTTTCTGTCTGTTTAGATGGTGTAATCCCATAGAATGGTGACATGTTCTCTTTCTGTAACCGGTGCTGGGTGATGTTCATAACAGTGTTTGTTTACAGATTTTCCATAGTGTTTGCACATTGTACAATGTAAATATTGCATCACTCTATCGTGACGATTTTTATATTTATTTGGGGCAAGTACAGAACAGTCTGAGATTAGATGGTCTATTTTTTCATGGTGTTTATCACAGAACCTGCATTTTGGATCCGTAATATTATGTATAATATTTGCCTGAAAGTTCATAGTGAAAAGACTTTGGTCTTGCGCTGCAAGAATAAATCCTTCAGTCTCAGACTTTAATCCAGATGCACGTAACCATCAATGAGTATTAATTTAATCAACACTGTATTTATTGGCACTTTCTGGATATTGGCCATGAAGATGTTTGTCTTGCCAGCGTTGTTTCATCTGTTCAAGATCTTTATCTTTGGCTTTCATTTTCATCTTTTTTGCCGCAATAGTTGGTTCCTGGCTTCTGTTTTGCTTTTCTATAGAATCTACTAAATGTAAATCTTGTTTGTATTTACTGCCTTCTTTTATTATTGAAAATTTTTTATTTTTGTTTTCATGTTGTTTGATTAATTGTATCATCCAGTCCTTTGTTGTTTCTATGTATGTTAGTAAGCCAATGGTTGTTGTCTTGTATGACAATTCTAGCTCTTCCTCCTTCTTTACGGGGTATGTACAGACGGTCTACATCAGCCTTTGGATGATGCATCTTATGCTTAGAAAGAAGCTTCCTTGTTTTAGAATCCATTCACCTGATGTCGTTTAGAGTCCAGTTTAAGATGTTTTGCTTTAAAGTATAAATTACCCGGAATGCTCTCAATTAATGTATCGGAACCTTCTCCAGTCAATATATTGTTATTATTGTTGTTATTATTATTATTATCATCATCATTATTATTATTATTATTATTATTATTATTATTAGTAGTAGTAGTAGTAGTAGTAGTAGTAGTAGTAGTAGTAGTAATATTAGTAGCATGTGTGGTAGTAGTAGTATTTTATCATTATTTTTGCTTTCTGTTTAGTAGCACAATGATTCCTGAAAATAGTTTGCCAACCACAAAAGGGACAAATTTAGTTGCTGCTTATATTTCTTTGATATGCTCTACCATGTCTTGGCATCTACAACAAATTATTATTATTATTATTATTATTATTATTATTATTGATGTTGTCGTTGTTGTTGTTGTCGCTGCTGTAATGAAGGAAAAAGCAACAAATTTTAGGATAGCACTGATTATGACTATAATTTATTTGATAGTTTTTATTTTTATTTTAATGTCAACTATCTTCTAGTTTCTGCAATCCATTAACTGAAAACAAAGCCAGTCAGTAATCGAATAACCATTTGTTGTATTTAAAACTTGGATACTACCGGTAAAATAAATTATGCAATTATTTATTATTGATTCATCAGTTATGCCTAGCATAGGAATTTTGAATCGCGTTGTGTTCAGAATCGAAGTATCGCGCCTATCAAAGTTTAATGTTTAATACATATATAATTGCTAAAATCTTAATCATATAGATAGATAGATAGATAGATAGATAGATATGAACAGACTGAGATAGATAGATAGATAGATAGATAGATAGATAGATAGATAGATAGATAGATAGATATAACAGACGATGAATGTCTATTATGTTTAATCATGAGCCATTCTAAATATCGTATATTGGCCTCAATTTCAGGTGAAAATAAAGACAAAAATTGTCCAACATTTAGATTTTTTTTATTATGCTAATTCTAAGCTTTCGTTTCACATTACTCGTCTTCAGAGAGGTTACAGAGACGTTAACATAATAGGCATTCATTGTTAGTTATATTTAACAATATATGTTCAGAAAATTATATGCTGCCTCGATTCACTGTATATATATATATATATATATATATATATATATATATATATTATATATAATGTTTAATATAATATATAGAATAAATAATAGATTTATTTTAAAAAAATTCTACCTGAGAAGATAATTTCTGAATATCAACCTTAAAATGTATAATTTATTTAATATTTCAAGCTTTAAATTCATTTCTACTGTTTTCAAGAATGATAGGCAGTTTTATTAGAACTATAAATTGATTTTAATAAACAAACAATTATAAGCATAAAAGCATTATATTAATTACAAGATGATTGACTTTGATTATTGTTAGTAAAAAATGAACTGAAAATTAGTGAAGTAAAAATGAGAAAGTAACTGTAAAGTCATTATTTACTTCATTAACTCTTGAATGGTTGGAGTGTAGATGCAACACCAGATATATATATATATATATATATATACAGTTCAAAATTCGGATTGGTCCTTTTTATAGAATGATTGTTTAATGAGGCCGAAGAGGTTTTCAACTTCAGAGGAGTTATTTCACGAAAATTAATTTAAACGTGGAACACTAACCATTAATTAAAGTTACACCACTACTAACCATATCGTACCCGAATTTGAAAATATCAAAAAAATATTAAATATAAATCTTTATTTGAAATATTTTACATGCAGGCACTTCAAAATTTGTACTTTGAGTTAGCATAAATAGGAACTGAAAAACATATTATTTAGGTTAGAAAATCAGGTAGCGAAAATCTAATTAAATTGTAATTAAAATGGGTACTATATACACATGTTTCGTGTTCTTGGGTTAAATTTGAACTTCAAAATCTGTGTTCCTATTTCTAATTCTGAGACGTTATTCGTCCATACCTCCAAGTACAGATAGATAGATAGATAGATAGATAGATAGATAGATAGATAGATAGATAGATAGATAGATAGATAGATTAACAGGCTGAAATAGATAGATAAGTGTAAGCTGAATGGTATAAAAATATGTATTACAATCATGCAGCTTTAGATAGTCGTGATTTGACATGAATATATTAATGTGTGTGTTCGTGCGCGAGCCTACGTGTGTTTGCGTGTGGATGTGGATGTTTCTGTATGCGTGTATTTCCATCATGTTAGCCTTTTTTTTATGAAAGTGGAAAAGTTTTTATTCGCAAGAAAACTATTTAAAGTTAAATTCTTAACTTATTGAAATTAACGCTGTTTAAATGTATAGGTTCGGATGTTTGTGAGTGTGTGCGCGCACGCACTTGGTTCTGCTTCCTGAATATGGACGCTGCTAAATGGTGTGAAAAGCCAACCATCGTAAACAATAGTATTCTTTCCCTTGTTGCTTTCTTGGAAAAAGAAATCATTTAATTAGGAGGAACGATATTATTTGCGGCAATCTCGTTTGTCTTTGATTCTTTGCCAGTTGTTTATTTTTTTTTATTTTTTTTATTATTTTTTTCAGTGTGCAAATCAATTCCATTTCGAGTTTCCAACACAATTAGAATTTTAGCTTTGCAAGAATTTAACATTTTCGTGCTTAAACATTCGTCAGTCAAATAAAAATCAAAACTATCATTTTCATGTTAGTGATAACATTTATTCACATAAATTAGTATAAATATTGTTATAGAAACTAGACGTTATAATAAACTCGTACAGTTTTCCCATAAATATCAATATCATCAGTGATCATACTCCAGTATCAATATCATCATTATCATGTATTGGTTTGGAACGAGAAATCGGAGAACCAAGTTCGAATTCCATTTGAATTCGTTGCGTTCACTTATGCGCAAATACCCTTGGGATAGTTATTAATTTTTCTCTTAACGGGTTAAATAGCTTTGGTTGGCAACCAGTCTACCACAGAAAATAATGGTAACCTACTGCGGGAAAATCTTCTGCCAAGTCAGTTATGTCTGTTCTGAGGCATGATTGCCCAAGGATGTATCACGTATGGCACTTATCAGATTGATCATTTATCATCGTTATCGATAATGTTGTTCAAACACTATTCTTGCTACTGCACAAGTAATTGCTATCAATTTTCTTGCTGCTTTTGCCAATAACAAACATATGTAATAATATGCAAGATATTGGATACAACAACAACAACAACAACAACAATAATAATAATAATAATAATAATAATGGCCTTATGAGTAGACATGGTTACCCGATCTGAAAGTGTTTTTGACTAGGAGCCACCTGAAAAGTTATGTGTAAGCGAAACTTCTCACCATATGGTGATGCATGCACTTGGTATACCTTTATCAGTTAAGGTTCATACAGTGTATAAACTTACACCACCTAGTCATTTTGTTGGCGTTCTGATTTTTTTACTCAACAATTATAATAGCAGTGCAGGTTCCTCTTTTACCCCCTTTATCAGACTGGGTGTCTTGATTAGCACATTGTTGGCGAGCTGCACTTTTCTTATCTCAATAATAATAATAATAATAATAATAATAATAAACAGACAGAAAAATTGAAGCAAATAGGCCGGACATTAAAAACCAGAAAGAAAAAACTTACCTATTAATTGATATGGCTTGTCCAGCGGATTGTAACATAGCAACCAAGGAATTCGAAAAACTGTCAAAATATAAAGACCTGGAAATTGACATAGAAGAAATGTGGAAATTGAAAACAAGAATTGTGCCAGTGATTGTAGGTGCACTTGAAATGATAAAAAATGGAACAAAACACACTGAAAGAATCCCTGGAAACCCCAACCTCAGGGATATACAAAAATTGTCGTATTAAGTGCAGCACACACACTAAGGAGAACTTTCTCTATGTAACGCTAGGGATAATAGTGGTTATAGAAAAAAACAAGAAATGGAGCCATAACAACACGCCACGACCTGCCTTAGGTCTTCGCGCAGACTTGGTAGGTACTGCGACCATAGCAGAAATTGAAATATGATGAAAAATGACATGATAATAATAATAATAATAATAATAATAATAATAATAATAATAAGAAGAAGAAGAAGAAGAAGAAGAAGAAGAAGAAGAGCCGAAAGAAAATATAACATCAGGAATGAAAATGAAATCTTATCAAATAAAGAAAAAATAAAGCAAAAAATCCAACTGAAGGCTCAAAGAATAAGACGCTATGAGAAAAGAGCAAGATTTTACAAACAAAACAAGATTTTTCAGACTGATACAAAGAGATTTTACAGGGAAATAGTTAAAAAAAGAATTGAAGTGACAGTACCCCCCAGAATGGAAGAAGTCACACAGTTCTGGGAAAAGATATGGGCTTGCCCTAAAGAACTTAGCAAGGAAGTACATTGGATTACGCAAGAGACAGAACGAATGAAAAATAAACCCGAACAGACATGGTCTGGAATTACAGAAGATGATGTTAAATATGCACTAAAAAAAGCACACAATTGGAAATTCCCAGGTATAGATAAAATTCCTAACTTTTGGCTATATTATTTAAATGCAGCACATAAAAAACTAGCCAAAGAACTTCAAGAAATGGTTGACGATCCCACTAAAATTCCTGCATGGATTACCAAAGGAATTACATTTCTTCTTCCCAAGAATGGTGACACAAACAACCCGAAAAAATACAGACCAATTACATGTCTTCCGACAACATATAAACTATTAACATCTATTTTAACAAAACAGACATATTTATTCTTAGAAAGAAATGACATGATACCGCTTGAACAAAAACGGTGCAAACGCGGCTGTTATGGTTGTAAAGACCAATTTCTGATTAACAAAATGATCCTGGAAGACTGCTACAGTAAAAAGAAAAATCTTAGTACAGCCTGGATAGACTATCGAAAGGCATTCGATAGTGTGCCACATTCCTGGATTTTAAAGACTTTAAATATATACAAGATATCGCCCGTCATCATCAATTTCATCAAACAGTGCATGTCTAAATGGAAAACAAGCCTTTACCTCAATCATATAAATGGAACCTATAAGTCTGATGAAATAAACATCAAAAGAGGTATATTTCAAGGTGATTCTTTATCTCCCTTACTATTCTGCATATCATTAATAGCACTAACCAGTCAACTTAATAAGACAGAATGTGGTTATAAAATAGGACAAAAGAAAATAAGCCATCTATTTTACATGGATGACTTGGAGTTATATGCTAAGAATGATAATGAGCTGGAAGGTCTTCTGCAAACTGTAAAATGCTTCAGCGAAGACATTGGACTGAAATTTAATTTGAATAAATGTGCTAAAGCTACAGTTTTACGTGGATCAATACAAGAAACATCCTCAATTAGCCTAGACCCTGCTGTAACAATAAAAGAATTGAAACCAGAAGAAGCTTATAAATACCTAGGTGTAAATGAGAGCGAAAACATTCACCATAAAAAAATGAAAGAAATAGTGCGTAAAGAGTACTATAGAAGGCTACGAATGATATTAAAAACTGAATTAAATTGACAGAACAGAGTTATGGCCATTAATAGCCTTGCAATCCCAGTTGTCCAATATAGCTTTAACATCTTAAACTGGACTCTAAACGACATCAGGCGAATGGATGCTAAAACAAGAAAGCTTCTTTCTAAGCATAAGATGCATCATCCAAATGCTGATGTAGACCGTCTATACATACCCCGTAAAGAAGGTGGAAGGGGTCTTATTCAGCTGGAATTGTCATACAAGACAACAACTATTGGCTTACTAACATACATAGAAACAACAAAGGATTGGATGATACAATTAGCAAGGCAACATGAAGAAAGAAAGAAAAAATATTCAATAATAAAAGAAGGCAGTAAATTCAAACAAGATTTACAGTTAGTAGATTCTGTAGAAAAGCAGAACGGAAGCCAAGAGCCAGCTATTGCGGCAAAGAATATGAAAATGAAAGCCAAAGATAAAGCTCTTGAACAGATGAAACAGCGCTGGCAAGACAAACCTCTGCATGGCCAATATCCAGAACGTGCCAATAAATGCAATGTTGACAAAGTTAATACTCATCGATGGTTACGTGCATCTGGATTAAAGTCTGAAACTGAAGGCTTTATTCTTGCAGCACAAGACCAAAGTCTTTTCACTAGAAACTTTCAGGCAAATATTATGCATAATAATATGGATCCAAAATGCAGGTTTTGTGATAAACACCAAGAAACAATAGACCACCTAATCTCAGGCTGTTCTGTGCTTGCCCCAAATGAATATAAAAATCGCCACGATAGAGTTGGGCAATATTTACATTGGGCAATATGCAAACATTATGGAAAAGCTGTAGGCAAACACTGGTATGAACATCACCCAGCACCGGTTACAGAAATAGAAGATGTAACCATTCTATGGGATTACACCATCTACACAGACAGAAAAATTGAAGCAAACAGGCCAGACATTATTGTTAAAAACCAGAAGGAGAAAACTTGTCTAATAATTGATATGGCTTGTCCAGCGGATTGTAACATAGCAATCAAGGAATTTGAAAAACTGTCAAAATATAAAGACCTGGAAATTGAAATAGAAAAATGTGGAAATTGAAAACAAGAGTTGTGCCAGTGATAGTAGGTGCACTTGGAATGATAAAAATGGAACAAAACAACACATTGAAAGAATCCCTGGAAACCCCAGCTTAAGAGATATACAAAAAAATTGTCTTATTAAGTACAGCCCACACACTAAGGAAAACTTTATCTATGTAATGCTGAGGATGATATGGAAGATAGAAAAACATGAAATGGAGCCATAACAACACGCCACTACCTGCCTTAGGTCTCCCCGCAGACTTGGTTGGTAGTGAGACCAAAGCAGAAATCGAAATATGATGAAAAATGACATAATAATAATAATAAACACCGTGGAAAACACTGTAGAAAATATGTAAACAAACACTGGTATGAAATGAGCCTCCTGTTACAGAAATAGAAGATGTCACCATTCTATGGGACTACACCATTTATACAGACAGAAAAATTGAAGAAATAGGCCGGACATTATTGTTAAAATTAAAAAAGAAAAATTTACCTATTAATTGATATTGCTTGTCCAGCGGATTGTAATATAGCAACCAAGGATTTCGAAAAACTTTTAAAATATAAAGACTTGAAAATTAAAATGGAAAAAAATGTGGAAATTGAAAACAAGTATCGCAGTAGGTGCATTTGGAATGATAAAAAAATGGAACAAAAAAAAAAAAACACATTGAAAAAATCCCTGGAAACACCAGCTTAAGAGATATACAAAAAATTGTCTTGTTATGTACAGCCCACACATTAAGGAGAACTTTGTCCATGTAAAGGATGTTAGGAAGATATGAAAAAACATGAAACGGAGCCACGACAACTCGCCACAACCTGTCTTAGGTCTTCCCGCAGACTTTGTAGGTAGTGCGACCATAGCAGAAATCGATTTATAATGAAAAATGACATAATAATAATAATAATAATAATAATAATAATAATAATAGATATGGAGAAACCTGTAATAGAAGATATGCCAACGATATAACATTCAACATACAGAAAAATTGTCCGAACAAAAATCATCGGCATATTTTCACATACAACGTATAATACCACGTGCCGTACCCTGCTTTCATCAGCCATCAAGCAAGGGACGTAACACTGTTTAGATAGCTAAGGTGGTACTCTCACTACTGGTGGCAGTAGCAAATTCTGTCACCTGGCAGAGCATTGTTTTTTGTTGCAGGAAAATATTACAATATTCTGGGATTTCTTTATACACACTGGCCATCCTATACAAGCGAATACGTGCATTGAATACTTTGCTATATCTGGTCGAGTTTGTCCTTTCATTTTGAAGTTCTTAAAACTTCAAAGAATAATATGCAGCGTAATCAGTTTTAGAATGTGCCTTGTGGTGCGGTGGATATCGACTTGAGACGACAAATCGGGGTGCTGAGATCGAATTCCAGTTGAATTCATTGCATTCACTTACGCACAAATACTCTTGGGGAAATGTATTAATCAGTCCCTCCCCTCCAGTTATGGGTTAAATAATAGGACAAACTGGGTTCTATAGCCTTGACTGGCAACCAGGTTACCGCAGAAAGTAATGGCAACCTACTTCAGGATAATCTTCCCAGTCAATCATGTCTCTTTCGAGACATGATCGCCTTAAGCGTGTATCACATATGGCATTAAACTGACTGAATCAGTCTTGACTCAATATCCCGACTTTCACTCTACGTTTTCTACAAGAATTTTCAGAGCAGTTGCTCTGGTGCTCCCTGATGACGTGAATTTAAGCGTTCTGTTAGATTGTTCAAAAACTTTTAACGTTGAAATACTTGAATATAATCGCCACTTCTAATCCAAAATTTATTTTCTCTCAGTTTCGACTGTGGAATTCTCTTCCTATATTTGCTTCCTTGATAGTTACAATCTGTAAACATTGTGAATGCATCGTTATTTACCATCTTCTATCTTCTCGAATCCGGTTCATCTTTTCTTTAATAGCACTCATTTCCCGTCTTTTTTCCCCACTGTAACACACTGCGCTGTAGTGGCGGTTCCGCCGTGCTTGATATGAGATGATAAAAAAAGATCAGATATGAAAACTTCAAACGAAAATAAAATATCACATCGATATGTCCATCCTCTATTATAAAACTTCTCAACTACGTTTACAATTGAGAAAGAATGGCAACAGAAAACAAACCAATACGCTACGCTATCTTTTATTATTATTACGAGTGCTGGTAATGTTTAGACATACATTCATAACTTTATATATATATATATATATATATATATATATATATATATATAGGATAAAAAGTGTGAGGGGCCGTAAACGTTTTGCCTAAAGTGTATAAATATAAATATAAAGTGTTTCGGGTCTAAGATTGACTCTCTTCAGGCGAATAAATTTGTGCCTTTACTCTATACCAATTTCTCTCGTTGGAACAACCCTATTTCCTTTCATATATATATATATATATATATATATATATATATATATATATATATATACAAATGGATATCTAGTCATACTGATAAACTATGATACATCAAAACAGGCTTATATGTGGATGACGTATATATATATAAATGAATATGTGTATCTGTCTGTATGTATGTATGTATTCCTGTGCGTCTCAAACCCTACTCCTCTGAAACTCTTAGTTTGATTTCAATCAAAATTTGGTCACTTGTCGATCATAAATCTTTGATGTATGCTAAACGTTTTCGAATTGATTCACAGTGTTAGGCAGAAATCACCGAAATGCCTGCAATTTACGAACTCTTCTTCCTCGAGACGCCTTATGCGAATTCAACTAAAATAGCGTAATTTGTAGATCAAGGACCGAATTTTTGAGTTACAAAAAAAATTTCGAATCAATGTACAGGCTTTGTGAAAAATCTGATGCCTTGATACGCGAACAAAAAACACAAAGGACCTGGCAAAAATTAATGAAAAATTTTACATTTTGCGATTGTTTATTTCTTCAAAACGCTTAGTTTTACTCCAACAGAAATCTGGTCATTTTGTAAGTGCTACCTTGTCATCTGCCATAACAATTTCACGTTTTCTACAAGGTGCCAACCCCTCCTACGTTGCAGGGCCAATGTATCCACTTTTCTGCGTGACAACGTCATTGCATCACATTACAGTCTCCTGTAACGCTCCTCCCCGTTCTTCCAATTGTGCATACATCTTTACTGTTTATTAGCAAAATTGACCAAGCATGAATCTCGTTTTTCAAATACGACGAAAACAAATACTTACTTCGTATTTTTCTAACTTACACCTCACAGCAACCTCATATTAGAGCTTCTTTTAAAAAGCACTTGACCATAGCATTCTAACATGACCACTAAAAAAAAAAGACGAGCAATACCGGTATATACAGCGTATTATCTATGAAAATTTTTTAAAAAAGATAAAAAAATAACTACTTATACGCAGTGCTTACTGAAAAACTTTTTCAATGTAATATGCGCAATTACTTTATAAGAAAAACTTTCCATTACCTCAGCCTGACGTAAAATAATTGGTAAATTATTACAACAAATTAGAAAAGAAAAGAAAGATTATTGATTTGTCTCCAGTTAGACTAGATTCGCAGTTTCATACAACCACTTATTAAAGAGACTTTTTACAAATCCCTTTTTCTCTTTTTCTATTACATATCAAGTGCCTTTTAGAAATGTACTATGGTAACACTCCTTTTTGTTACAATATGAAATATTTTACAAAACTCTTTTTTTAGTTACACAGTTACATGACAAGTGCCTTCAGGACATAGACTATTCTGACACTCTTTTTTGTTACTCAAAGAAACCTTTTACAAATCTCTTTTTCATTACTCTGATACGTGCCTTAAGGACGTGGAGTATTGTGACACTCCCTTTTGCTATTCTAAGAGAATTTTTGCAAATTACCATTTTCCTTTTTTTATTACATACCAAGTATCTTCATTAATTGAACTACTGTGACTCTCTCTCTCTCTCTCTCTCTCTCTCTCTCTCTCTCTTGTTGATTTAAGAAACTACTTGCAAATCCCCCTTTTCCTTGCTCTGTTACATGCTAAGTGCCATCAGGACATAAACTATTGTTACACTCTCCTTGGTTGTTCCAAGAAACATTTTACAAATAACACTTTTCTATCTTCCATTGCATGCCAAGTGTCTTGAAGACGGACTATTGTGACACTCTCATTTGTCGCTCTGAAAAACATTTTACAAATACTCTTTTCTTTCCTCTATTACATGCCAAGCACCTTCCGTAATTGGATTTTTGTGACACTCCCTTTTTTTAATCTAATAATCTTACAATTTATCCTAGTATGTTACATGCCATATGTCTTTAGGATATGGTCTATTGTGACACTCCCTTTTGTTAGTGTAAGAAACATTTTACAAATCCCTTTTTTTATTTGTATATGTCTATATTTCTGAGATGAGGTAGTATTTACGGTATTTACATTATTCGGAGTATTGTCCTCATCTTTGTTTCCATACGTACGATGTTTCGGTCGTTGTACGCTCCGGCCTTCTTCGGGTGTGAGAAATTTCGAACCGAACTCTTTATTACAATCACTGGAATATATCATCCTCATTCCTTGCGTAAAGCCCCTATTGGAAGTCATGAGCTACCCACCTCTAACTCTGCAAGTTACTTGTTCACCACTGTTGTAGCCTGGTATTGAACTCACAACTCTAAGAGTCAAGTCAGAAACTAACCAACGACAACAAAGATAAGCACAATAGTCCGAATAATGTAAATACTGTAAATCCCTTTTTCCTTCTACTATTACATACCAAGTACCTTCAGGAATTTGACTGTTGTAACAATACTTTTTATTGCTCTAAGAAATCTCTGTTTTCTTTTCTTTATTTCATGCCAAATACGTTAAGGACATGGATTATTGTGACATTTTCTGCTCTTGTTCGAAGGAAAATTTTGGAAATATCCCTTTTGCTTATTCTTTTACGTGCTACGTACCTTTAGGACATAAATTACTGTGACACTCTCTTTTGTTTTGCCATACGTAACATTTTATAAATACCCTTTTCCTTTCCTTTGTTACATGTTAAGCGCCTTCCGTAACTGGATGTTTGTGAACACTCTCTTTTCTTATTCTAATAAACGTTTTACAAATCTTTTTGCCTAGTTTGTTAAATGCTATGTGCCTTTAGAACATGGACTATTGTGACACTCTCTTTGTTACTTTAAGAAAGATTTTACAAATCCCCTTTTTCCTTTTTCAGATACATGCCAAGTACCTTCAGGAATTGAACTATTATGACACACTCTATTGTTGCGCAAAGAAACTTTTTGCAAATTTTCTTTCAGAACATGGACTATTGTGACCCTCTTTTTTGTTGCTCTAATTAAATATGTGCAAATAATTATATGTGTGAGCGTATGTCTGTGTGAAATTTCAATTATAACGAAAATATATCTGTAAAAGGACAGTATTAAGAAAAACAAAGCGAAAAATATATTCAAGCCGGCGCGTTTCCTCCTCTGATGGGCATTATATAGTCAAATACAAGGATTATATTTTGCAGCAATTATTTATGAACAAGAAATAAAACATATTTCCATTTTTATTTAATTCATAAATTTAAGTACGTTCATAAATATGTATTTTTTGTTTTTGTCTGTAAACAGTTAATGCAAAATAAGAATCTTATATTTGCATAAACAACTTCTATCAGAGGACAAAATGTGACGTCTAAGATAAGTCTTTATTTACACACTCAAACAGAGACACATACTCATACACACACATATATATATATATATATATATATATATATATAAGGTGTGACAGAAGGGTTGACGTCTAAATTACGCAAAAATGAAAATAACTCATTTAAACAAGACAATCTTTTGCCACTCTTCTCAACTGTCTTCTTGTTTAGGTTGGTAAATACTGCCATAATCCTTGCCTTCAATTCATCAATATGAACAGTATGCATATCTTTATTGCAATACATATGTTTTATTTTCGAACTCAGCCAGCATATTGTGGCCGTATTCATAATTAATTTTATTGAGAGTAGTTGTTTTTTATATTTTATTGTTAAGTCAGTCAGTTAAGTGCCATACGTGAAACGCGCTTGGGCGATCATGTTTCGAAAGAGACATGACTGTCTGGGCAGAAGATTATCCCGCAGTAGGTTGCCATTGCTTTCTGCGGTAGACTGGTTGCCAGCCAAGGCTAAAGAACCCAATCTGCTCTGTTATTTAATCCATAACTGGAGGGAAGAGATGGATTAATACCTTTCCGAAGCGTATTTGTGCGTAAGTGAATGCAATGAATTCAACTGGAATTCGAACTCGGCTCCCCGATTTCTCGTTCCGAGCCGATATCCACTGCACCACAACGCATATCTCTTTTATTTTATTGTTCACAATTTCATAAAACCTTTTTTTTTTTATATTAGTGTATTAAGCTTTTGTTCAGTCATATTGCTCAAAGATATCTTCAGAAGAGAAGTTTTCAAAATAAACTCATGCTTGTACTTCATGTTACATCATCTTTATTCACTTAGCTATAAATCTAATCTTTAAAAATAAAATGTCTTTGAGTTATTCACTCATACGTCTAGGCATTCATATTTATTAAAGATGTTTGAAGATTTATCTAAATTTTTCATTGTATGATGCTCAATCTATGTGATTATGTCCACCATTAAATTAAATGCAATGACAAAAATGATTTTATGGAAAAAAGAGGTAATTTTAGTATCGTTAGACTGCCGTCTTATTATGTCCAGAGATCTATCTATCTATCTATCTATATATATATATATATATATATATATATATATATATATATATATTATTAGTGTTGAACTGTGATCAAATTTAATGCCGATGTTGTTATTCTTTTTTAAGTACCTTACTGATAAATTTTTTTTCGTAAAGTTCTCGATATCGAAATATATATTGAGCGTTAATAGGATTAATGTAGAAAAGTTTTTCCCTTTAGTGAGAAGTGTCATGCTGACTTCAAAGTTTCGTGTGGGCACCATTATGATGTCATCACTAGTTTGGGCTAAGTATTCGGTCTAAGTTTTCGATCGAGCAGACTCTGCGCAGTTAAGCAACAAACTTCTTTAAAATAACCCTATAAATATATATTTGTGTGTGTGTGTATGTGTGTGCATGTGTGTGTATGTTTGTGTGTGCGCATGTTTTTGTATAAAAGAATTCATGTGACCTCTTTCATCCCATTTCATCGGCAAAGTATAAAGTCCAAATGTGTTAACCGAAAACTTTTTTACCATGTCTGATATATATATATATATATATATATATATATATATATATATATATATCCTTTCGAACATACGCACCGTAATGGGGGCGCTAGAGAGTGTCGTCAGTGATGTCATCGCGAGGATCACTAGGGTGTTTCGGGTCTTTCAACATCATACCCCCCTCACCGCGTCGACCCGACCAGAGATGATCAGCCTCCGGCCCACCCTCGATAAGCACTTTCAGACACTGGAAAATTACGTTTAGGCCCGGTACGAAACCTTGCAAATGCTTCTGATTGGCGACAGTCAGAGCCACTTTCCATTTAGAGGCGAACCGTACATGAGCTCGTTCGAAACATTAATTTAGACGCAGAATTTCGGGGAATTTTAGCTAACAATTTGGAATCCAGGCACTCTCTCTTTTGATCCATAACCAATTAGCTGTTCTTTCCGCTGTTTCGGTTATGGACTTGAGTGCTTTTCTTTTTTTTACTTCCACTATCCTAATATCTGTTAAGGCTTTGCATAAGGACCTTGCTGCAAATCCCCTAGTTCCCACTTCTATAGGAATGCAACAATATTTTGGATATTCTACAAATCAATTGATTTGTAGAATTAATAAATATACATATGATGGTGTATATATGTATAGTATTATTATTCAGGTTTCAGTAAAACAGTGCTCAATGTATGAACAGAGTTTTTATATATATATATATATATTAATAAATATACATATTGTTCTTTGTCTATGGCACAACTCGGAGTTTCATGCGTTATGCAATCAGGTGGAAGATGAGTTTTAGCAACCACATGTTGTCTTTAAACAACAGTAAATACAGCAAAAGTACTGTTTCCTCTATACATTATTGGAAACAACAATAAGAACTCAATGATTACCTGGAATATCTTAGCTAAGTCCAAACATGATAATGGAAAAGGAGATAAATGTAATCTATGCCTCTTAGAAAAACTTGTCATCTTAAACCATTTCAAGAATCTAAATTTGCTTAATAAAAGAAGTGATTTAATGACCACATGCTGTAATAAAAAAAATACTTACTTAAATTCTTAGATCCAGATTGATATAGATCCCTCTTTACGTTTGCCTTTCTTTTTTTTTCTTTCTTTTTCTTTCTTTCTTTCTTTCTTTCTTTTTTTCTTTCTTTCTTTCTTTCTTTCTTTCTTTTTTTCTTTCTTTCTTTCTTTTTTCTTTCTTTCTTTCTTTCTTTCTTTTTTCTTTCTTTCTTTCTTTCTTTCTTTCTTTCTTTCTCTCGCAATATTACTTTTAATAATTATGAATTAAAGTCATTTTGTTTTTGCTCCTTACATACTTTTTATACTAAATTTTACCCCTTAATTTTTCTTTTTACTTTTCTTTTCTTTTCTTTTATTTCATTTATATTTTTATTCAAAATTTTAATTTTCCCTGTATTTTTATGTACATGTAATATTTAAATATTTAGATTTTTAAGACTCATGATTTACGACCCTTTGATTTCTTCTCCCTGCATTTTATTATTTTTAATTTTAATGTTAATTTTATTTCAATTTCAAATTTTAAATTTAAATTTAAATTTAAAATTTTTATCAACGTGTAATCGTAGAATATTTAAATATTTAATGTTGTTATAACTTTATAAGATTTAATTCCCGTGAACATCGAGTGAACTTAAAATAAAATCTATTAAACCGTCAGTTTGCACCTGATGATTGCATAACGCATGAAACTTTGAGTCGTGCCATAGACGTAGGCTAATATGTATATTTAGTAATATATATATATATATATATATATATATATATATATATATATATTAAGAGACAGTCAGACAGAGAGGAATATTGTAATTAATACTGTATGTTGATTGGCAGTTTAACCCCCAAGCTATCTCAAAAGCTCTATCCCCAGTACTGAGCATAATTATGCAAATTAGACCAAAAAATACAATAATTTGATGTATAGCCACTTTAAAACACACACACACACACACACACACACACACATGCGCATACACTCTCACACAGAAGAAAAGATAAAACATTTTAACTGAGTTCAATATAATGTATTTTATAAAGGTGCTGCCGAAAAGTCATCACTCTAACTCTCCCTTCAAAAAAGGTTATAAAATACCAAAACATCAAAATTTTTGTTGTTGTATATTACCATTAGTTAATTCATATATTTGTATATGGAGGTTTATTCATTACCGTTAAAATATTGCAACTTCCCCTACCAATACCGTACACTTTACACACGCAAATGGTATGTTTACTGACAAAATATTTTATCATATATAACTTGGAAACTAATATCCATAAAATGTGAGTTTCAAAGAAATGTGAATTATTATAAATTCAATACAAGTTTTAACAACAAATAAAATTCATAATATAACCAAAAAATTTGGCAAAATACATATTTAATAAGAACTCATATCTTTTTAATATGGAAAGAATTGATTTGTAATTAAATAGTTTTGTATTATTTCCTTTAAGAATCAAAAATGAACTACAGGTAATTTAATATAGATTTCTAAGAGATGTTTTCTTTTTTGTAACTGTTGTTACTTTTTGGATTTTATTTTCAATATTCACTTTTCGATCTTATTCTTAGAAGAAATGTAATTAGATTAAAACTTTTAGAATAAATAAAAACACATTTCACGCTGATATTTTTAAAATCTTGACTTCTTTTATGAACACTAGTAGGAAAACGACTCTACTATGCGCTAATATAAATTGTATGGTGGCGGCAACATTCAAGTATTCTCACATCTTTGCTGCAAAAAATAAATAAATAAAAGCAATTTTGCACGAAGTAACTAAAATTTAGCTCACAATATTTTTTATTTGTTGTTTGCTGAAAGCAGTTCTTGTTTGCTGAAAGCAGTTCTTGTGTCATGGCTCGTTATCGGAGTAAAATAAAATATTAAGAAATAGAAAAAATAGCACAAAACAAATAAAAGAGTAATGAACTGCTATGTAATATTAGTTTAGCAGCGAATATTGGATAATTACGTCACAGATGAAAAAGAGACGGAAGGTTTATGAAAATAACATAAACCGAACATGTGAGCAACGACAAAGTTTTAGATAAAATAGAATAAAAAAAGACATTTATAATTAGCATTAGGCAAAGACAATTTATATTTCTAGGGTACATAAAAGGAAGTTCGGAAAATATTATACTCATAGGAAAATTTGAAGTCACGTAGGATAGAGAAAAATAACCTACACAGTGATTTTGAATTATTGGATGAAGGATGGATTTTTTAATCATTTCACCCCAAGCAAGGTGGTACCGCCACTGATGTGCAGGAGCCTAAATAAGAGAGTTAAAGTTTTAGATAAGAAAAGAGTGAAGGCAAAGACGAACTAGCTACAGGGGGTGAAAGAGAAAGGGCAAGAAAAGGATGTGAACACAGGAGTGAAGACAGTTGCAAAGATAGAGAGAAAGGAAAAGAACAAGATACACGGGGTGATGTAGAAAGGGCTGGAGTTACATAAGAAAGTTGAAGTATTAGGCAGGAGGAGAGTGAAGACAAAGACGACCAAGTACCGGGGGTGAAAGAGAAAGGGCAAGAAAAGGATGTGAACACAGGAGTGAAGACAGTTGCAAAGATAGAGAGAAAGGAAAAGAACAAGATACACGGGGTGATGTAGAAAGGGCTGGAGTTACATAACAAAGTTGAAGTATTAAGCAGGAGGAGAGTGAAGACAACGACGAACTAGCTACAAGGGGTAGGGAAGAGAAAGGGTAAAAGAAGTATGTGAACACAGGAGTGAAGACAGTTTTAAAGGTGGAGAGGAACGAAAAGAACAAGATACACGGGGTGATGTAGAAAGGACTGGAGTTAAATAGATAAAACATGGGAATTGACTTTGCATTTAAATTCATGGAGGTTGTAGCTATCATGATAGCAAATATATGGAAGGGAGTCCCACAGAAGGTGAAGCGCGAGAAAAGAAGCTGATGTAGTAGAATTGTCGCCTGCATTTGGTTGATCTAACTTTAAAAGGGTGATACCTTGTTGCCAGTCTGGTTGCCCGAGTAAATTCTTGTGGAGGGGGCACCAGTGACCTAAGTTCGTCAAATCGGAAGCCATTAAATATATTTATAGAAGAGACAGAGAGAAGTCACGTCCCGCCGATGAGAAAATGTTTGGAGTCGTGGTGCTAGGTCGGGACCAATCACATTACAGATTCTCCTTTGGAACCTTTCGAGAACACTGAGACGAACAGCAGGGGCGCCTGACCATATATGACAACAAATTTCCATGTACGGTCGGATGGTTCATTTGTATATGTGCAAAATGGATTCAGGCGGAAAAAACCCCTAACCCGACACAGTGACCCAACATTCTTAGCAGTGGATTTAGCTATTGATTCAATGTAGTGATTCCACTTGAGGTCGGAAGACTGGGTAAGGCCGAGGAGGCGCAGTGTATTGCTTTAAGAGAGACTTGCTTGGTCCATGCTTATGGGTGGCAGGAGAGATTGCCTGTGATGGTTGTCAGTAAGACAAAATTTACGGGCTAAAACGGACAAAAAGTTGTAGAGAGCCTTGATCGCTAACATCCTGAAGAGACACATCAATAGAAGAGGAATAGTACAGGAAGGTGGTATAATTATTCACTCTTTGAATGCTATTAGGAGTCGTGTCCGCTGAATTATTAAAGAACTTAAACAAAAGATAATCTCCTCAATACTCATTATTCGTTACTGCTGTTTTCTATAATACAGTTGTTTAGGTGGTTCCAACTCTTCCACTAATTTTCTGTCATTTCTATCTTTTCCCTAGTTCTTCTTCAAGATTATTTGCATGACAATGACAGCAGCTGTCATGACTATCACATTATTCTTAAAATGAGAGAGCAGCACACCAACAAAGTGACATTGGGGTACAAATATACCAAGTCCAATATACCTATAACAACGTCTGATAATGACATACAAAGCATATTCTTCAACTGTATTATTATTATTATTATTATTATTATTATTATTATTATTATTATTATTATTATTATTAAATGAGCAGCAGGCCAACAATGTAATGCTGATGTACTATTTGTGCGAGGAAGCTCGGTATGCCTATTATGATACAGACTCTGATAACTGTATACCAGACACACGCATAACAGTCAAATGTGTGTGATATGGAGGTATGTTTTGTTAAATGCAGTGCATTATATTGCAGGGGACCATTTAGAATAATTTTCAGGCCAGGGAATTTACCATGGTTGTCTTAACAGTCAAACATAAAAACAACCTTTTTGAAACTTAGCCATGATGGTTCCATTATTATTATTATTATGTTGTCATTTTTCATCGTATTACGATTTCTGCTATAGTCTCACAACCAACCAAGTGTGCGGGAAGACCCATGGCAGGTTGTGGCGTGTTGTTATGGCTCCATTTCATGTTTTTTATATCTCCCCTATCATCCCTAGCGTTTCATAGACAAACTTCTCCTTTATGTGTGGGCTGTACTTAACAGGACATTTTTTGTATATCTCTTATGCTGGAGTTTCCGTGGATTCTTTCAGTGTGTTGTTTTCTTCTTCTTCTTCTTCTTCTTCTTCTTCTTCTTCTTCTTCTTCTTCTCATTATTATTATTAGTATTATTATTATTATTATTATTATTACTATTAATTAAGAAAATTGTACGTCAACAGAGTGATGATGGTGTACAAATATACAAAGCCCACTATGCTCATCATGAGACCCATTATTATTATTATTATTATTATTATTATTATTATTATGTTGTCATTTTTCATCATATTTTGATTTTTACTATAGTCTCACAACCAACCAAGTGTGCGGGAAGACCCAAGGCAGGTCGTGGCGTGTTGTTATGGCTTCATTTCATGTTTTTATATCTCCCCTATCATCCCTAGCGTTACATAGACAAAGTTCTCCTTAATGTGTGGGCTGTACTTAACAAGACATTTTTTGTATATCTCTTATGCTGGGGTTTCCGTGGATTCTTTCAATGTGTTGTTTTGTTCCATTTTTTATCATTCCAAGTGCACCTACTATTACTGGTACTATTCTTGTATTCAATTTCCTCATTTTTTCTATGTCACTTTCCAGGTCTTTATATTTTGACAGTTTTTTGAATTTCTTTCGTATTTCGAATGTTACAATCCGCTTAACAAGCCATATCAATTTATAGGCAAGTTTTTTCTTTTTTAGTTTTTAACAATAATGTCCGGTCTATTTGCTTCAATTTTTCTGTCTGTGTAGATGGTGTAATCCCATAGAACGGTAACATCTATTTCTGTAACAGGTGCTTGGTGGTGTTCATACCAGTATTTGTTTACAGATTTTTCATTTTTCTATTATTATCATTATTATTATTATTGTTGTTGTTGTTGCTGCTGCTGTTGTTGTTGATGTTGAATCAGAGAGCAGCATGTCATCAAATCCTAATCCTAAAAAGCTAACAGTCCAGATAAAATCACAATCTCTGTCTTTAAGAATATTAACACTGAGTTATCCCTGATCTTAGCAAAAATTATTTAACCACTACTTGAAGGAGATATTCTTCCCAAGTCTGTAGAAGGTGTTAGGAGTATGCCCTGTTTTCAAGAATTTGGGTGAGCACTGATTCCAGTTTCAGTGTAGACCATTTGCATTTTTCAGTGTCATTAGCAAACACTTTTGATGTTATAATGATCACCAAAATAGTTGATCACTTTCAAATGAACAGCCTCTTAAGCAGCACAGATTTTAATCTGTTTAGTTTTCTTCTGATATTGTAATTGTCATCACTCACAGAACCAATGAGGCACTTGATAGTAAATACATTGCAATCACAATCTCATTCGATATTTCGAAAACCTTTCACACGGTCTAACGCAGATAATTACTGTACAGGCTCTCCAACTATAGAATAACTAAAATTGTTTTCTTAATTATCAAGTCCATTCTAACGGGTAATTGCTAACAGCCAATCATCCGGGGCCCTTGTGATCAGCTCAAGCGTCCTCTAATCATGCTTCTCAGATCTACTGTAACTCTACATTAATATTTACCTAAGACTATTCTTATATTTTTGTGTATATCTATGCTGATGATACAATTGTATACAAAAATTCTAAAGTACTAGAATCTGGCAGCTGGTTTCTCTTATGTTGTAGGTTTAAAAGCTCAGTGCTGGGTGGGTGGGTGAGTGTAGACTTTCCTGTCTCAATTAGTGCCTTGAGACCTAGACTAGTCACTAGTTTCACCCTTTTCAAGGTAACTCATCTAGAATACTGATCTATCACAATGGACATATGGAAAAACTGGAAAACTCAGTGTCATGAGCGCCTATCAGGACTTAAGCAAAAGACATAACTTTCCATTAAATACCTGACTCCTCCTTATATCATTTACTTTTACAAGAACCAGATCAGACCGAAAATTGCGTACTGCTACAGTCTCGATAGTAAAGAAAAGTTTCTACGTGTTCTGATAGTCTATGAAGTATTTTTCACCCTATAGTCCTTTTTTTCCGACAGACTAAACATTGCAAGAATATCGCTACTATATCTCTATTTCCATGAAAAGTATTCAAATGAACTACATTCTTTAGTTCCACCAGTTATAACCTTCACAGCTTAGACCCACCATGACATGCACATTAACCCTCATAAACGGTTCCCCTTATCCCCTATTCTGTAACCTTCTAGGGTCTCCTTAGATTTGTACACTGCCAACATCAATGTTAAAAAATGTGACAGCAAGTTATATCAATACTGTAGCAATGTTATTCATATTTTGTTTCTATAAATGGCATTGTTTGATTCGTTCTTACGTTCCCATTAATATCCATTCTTTATCTCCTGCACTTGATGATTAATCCTGGTATTCTTATAATAAATGAGATGACTGTCAAATTTATGTCCTGAAGTTTCTTCAGCTTCCTGAAAAGGTCGAGATACATATTTATATTTAGTTTTTCACATTACTATGAAGACATAAAGAACAACAAATCATTATCATCATCATTAGTAGTAGTCATAGTAGAGACAATAATAGTGGGAGTTTTTTTTTTTTTTTTTTTGTCTTGGTGTCTCATACAATTTTTTATGAAGTTTTTCTTGAGACCTGATATAAAGAAAGCTTTTTTAAAAAAAGTTATTGAGCATATTCATTACCAAAGAGTTTTTATGAGCATGGGATCAGTGCTCATGAACACAATTTTTTCAAGGGTCTTCTTCGGAATTTTATTCGGAATTTATATATAAAATTTTTATTGATCATACTACATAGAAGAAGAGTATTTTTTTAAGTTTTGGAATATTTTTTCTTATCACAGAGTGATTTGAGTCTTCGAAATTATATTAATATATATTTAAAAATGTTATGGAGACTATGACATTGAGAGAGAAAGGTTTTTCTGAGTATGGAGGTAGTGTTCATAACTACAATTATTTGCTTCTCAGATACTGAGAGGCTTCCTTGAAATTTTATTAATGTATATTTAAAATTGGTATTTAGCATATTAAATGGAGTTAATTTTGTGTACAATAGTCGTGTCATTTGTATTTCAGGTAACTGTTGACTTCCTGAGATTTTTCTTCATGTAGATAATAGCATTTTTAACCATTCAGTCAGTTAGGTGCCATACGTGATACACGCTTGGGCGATCATGTCTCGAAAGAGACATGACTGACTGGGCAGAAGATTATCCCGCAGTAGCTTGCCATTGCTTTCTGCGGTAGATTGGTTGCCGACAAAGGCTATAGAACCCAGTATGTCCTGCTATTTGAGCCATAACTGGAAGGAAGAGACAGATTAATACCTTTCCCAAGGGTAGTTGCGCATAAGTGAATACAATGGATTCAACTGGAATTCGAACTCGGCTCCCCGGTTTCTCGTTCCGAGCCGATATCCACTGTACCACAACGAACATCCGGTTTTAACCATTACTAATGATATTAATATGAGACAGCTTTGTTTTAATTATTATTATTATTATTGTTTTTATGTCATTTTTCATCATATTTCGATTTCTGCTTTGGTCTCACTACCAACCAAGTCTGCGGGGAGACCTAAGGCAGGTAGTGGCGTGTTGTTATGACTCCATTTCATGTTTTTCTATCTTCCCTATCATCTCCAGCATTACATAGATAAAGTTTTCCTTAGTGTGTGGGCTGTACTTAATAAGACAATTTTTTGTATATCTCTTAAGCTGGGGTTTCCAGGGATTCTTTCAATGTGTTGTTTTGTTCCATTTTTTATCATTCCAAGTGCACCTACTATCACTGGCACAACTCTTGTTTTCAATTTCCACATTTTTCCTATTTCAATTTCCAGGTCTTTATATTTTGACAGTTTTATTATTATTATTATTATTATTATTATTATTATTATTATTATTATTATTATTATTATGTCATTTTTCATAATATTTCGATTTTTACTTTGGTCTCACTACCAACCAAGTCTGCAGGAAGACCTAAGGCAGGTCGTGGCGTGTTGTTATGGCTCCATTTCATTTATTCTATCTTCTATCTATATAAAGTTTTCCTTAGTGTGTGGGCTGTACTTAATAAGACAATTTTTTGTATATCTCTTAAGCTGGGGTTTCCAGGGATTCTTTCAATGTGTTGTTCTGTTCCATTTTTTATCATTCCAAGTGCACCTACTATCACTGGCACAACTCTTGTTTTCAATTTCCACATTTTTTCTATTTCAATTTCCAGGTCTTTATATTTTGACAGTTTTTCAAATTCCTTGATTGCTATGTTACAATCCGCTGGACAAGCCATATCAATTAATAGAGAAGTTTTCTCCTTCTGGTTTTTAACAATAATGTCTGGCCTGTTTGCTTCAAGTTTTCTGTCTGTGTAGATGGTGTAATCCCATAGAATGGTTACATCTTCTATTTCTGTAACCGGTGCTGGGTGATGTTCATACCAGTGTTTGTTTACAGCTTTTCCATAATGTTTGCATATTGCCCAATGTAAATATTGCCCAACTCTATCGTGGCGATTTTTATATTCATTTGGGGCAAGCACAGAACAGCCTGAGATTAGGTGGTCTATTGTTTCTTGGTGTTTATCACAAAACCTGCATTTTGGATCCATATTATTATGCATAATATTTGCCTGAAAGTTTCTCGTGAAAAGACTTTGGTCCTGTGCTGCAAGAATAAAGCCTTCAGTTTCGGACTTTAATCCAGATGCACGTAACCATCGATGAGTATTAACTTTGTCAACATTGGATTTATTGGCACGTACTGGATATTGGCCATGCAGAGGTTTGTCTTGCCAGCGCTGTTTCATCTGTTCAAGAGCTTTATCTTTGGCTTTCATTTTCATATTCTTTGCCATATTAGTCGGCTCTTGGCTTCCGTTCTGCTTTTCTACAGAATCTACTAACTGTAAATCTTGTTTGTATTTACTGCCTTCTTTTATTATTGAATATTTTTTCTTTCTTTCTTCATGTTGCCTTACTAATTGTATCATCCAATCCTTTGTTGTTTCTATGTATGTTAGTAAGCCAATAGTTGTTGTCTTGTATGACAATTCCAGCTGAATAAGACCTCTTCCACCTTCTTTACGGGGTATTATTTATTATTATTATTATTATTATTATTATTATTATTATTATTATTATTATTATTCCGTCATTTTTCATCATAATTTTATTTCTGCTATAGTCGCACTATCTACCAAGTCTACGGGAAAACCTAAAGTAGGTCGTGGTGTGTTGTTATGTCTCCGTTTCATGTTTTTATATCTCCCATAACATCCCTAGCGTTACATAGACACAGTTCTACTTAGTCTGCGAGCCTTATTTAACAAGACCATTTTTGGTATATCTTTTGAGCTAGGGTTTCCAGGGATTCTTTTAATGTGTTGTTTTGTTCCCTTGTTTATCATTCCAATTGCACCCAATATTTCACTGCTCCTATTCTTTTTTTTTAATTTACATATTTTTTTCTATTTCAATTTTCACTTAATTATATATTTTGACAGTATTTCGAATTCTTTAATTGCTATGTTACAATCCGCTGGACAAGACATATCAATTAAAAGGTAATTATTTCTTTTTGTTTTTAATTATTATTATTATTATTATTATTATTATTATTATTATTAGCAGTAGCAGCATCGTTTGTTTTTGTTCAGTGAGGCAAGATAGTAATATATGCATACTAACTCCACAAATGCTGCTTTTAATTGATACTTAATATATACAGTGTTTATATTTTTACATTGATAATATTTTCGTGAGAAGATAAGCAGTTCGAAACTTTTGAATTTATTTTAAACAGGGGCTACCAGAGGTGATTCCTTTATATTTGTTACAACCATTCTTGATTGCACGCCGGGCTTATATCATTATAATCTTACAAAAACTTTGTAGGTTCCATATTTTATTTCAATAACAAGATCCTTATATTCCATTATTTTGTCATATTCTTCAATGGATATAATTTATCCGAGGATTCTCTCATATTTATGAGAAAGACATTTTAGTTTGTAGTCTTTAATCACAATATCTTGTTTATTGGCTTTTATACGTTTATTAATATGAATAGTATAGTCCTGAAAACAGTAACCTCATGCTTTTCTATGACAGTTTCAGGGTGAAGCCATCTATTTTCCAGCTTTTAATGCACTATTATATTGACATAAAGACATACTGACATTATAATTATTATCGTCATCTGTTATCATCATATTTCGATTTCTGCTATTGTCCCACTACCTACCAAGTCTTCGAGAAAACATCGGGCAATAAATGGTGTGTTATCGTGATATTATATGATTTTTAATATATTTATATTCCCTTTTTAACAGCATTGTTAAATTATTTTATTACTTATCGATTTTTGTCTAGCCTTTAGCTGTCAGTGAATTTGTGAACAAATTTTCGGCGCTATACGCCCTCGTCAGGTTAATGACTGAAGTTCTCGGGTGATATTTCGCCCTTTCTGTCGGTTAGCTACGATGCATCTTCATTGTTTCGTTTTAGGAAAAGTATTAATCCGTCTCTTCCCTCCAGTTTAAAATACAGAGCAGATTGGGTTCTATAGTCTTGGTTGGCAACCAGTCTACCGCAGAAAGCAATGGCAACCTACTGCGGTATATTCTTCTGCCCATTTAGTCACGACTCATTCAAGATAATCGCCTAAAGCGTGTATCACGTATGGCACTAAACTGACTGATCTCTTCTGTAATTAAAAGTGCAAAAGCAATTACTAAACCCGTGAAACCTATTTTCCTCAAAAATAAAATAGTTTAGATTTACATTTTACCATCAATATAACTAGCTTTTCGGTCAACGAATGCATAATGTTTCATTATAAGGAAAGAGCTAATATCACCAGTACTAGTACCATTGTCTACTAAAAGACAAACTTAGTGAATATATAGGAATCCGATGGAAAGCAAGAGGAACAAAATATGTAACCTCCTTGATTGTTTGGCAAAAACAAAAAAGAATACTGATATCTACAGATGTGTGTTGCTTGTAGGGAATCTTATTCACCCATGTTCTAACTGAACAGAGCCGTGACCTCAATCAAATTTCACAAGGATTTTTATATGTACCAGATAAAACTAGCTTTGTAAACACCTTAAGTATTTCTCTCCGGTAATGCCATTGCACACGTCTTACTTATTATTGTTCTATGGTAAAAGATATTTTCTTTTATGCTTCCTACTTACAACCTTTTATCAGATTTTTTTTATCTTCATAAGTACAGAGCTGTCGATTTTGTTAGAGAAATTGTTACACTGGCAAAGCTCTGGTTATATACTTAATCTAAAATTGTGTAAGTAAATAAGTGAATAAAATATTTGCTAAAATTTATATCCAAAAAAAAAAATGATTTATTTGATCCTTGATGAATCAGGATAATTTACTGGACTGAACGTAAAATAGATACGTAAGTTCATGTTGAAAATATGTCTTGAACTTTTAGTACTAAGTTCAAATGCACTTGAAATTTTAGTACATATCTTATGGGTGATTTAATTAATTTATCATTTCACGGACTTCTTTTAAACAAACTGTATTCATGGACCAGAGACAAGTCGCGACAGAAATTATAACCGTGAAATACTGGCACATTTGTGATTATGATATGTATATGTGTATGTATTTGTGCGTGTATGTGCAACTGAACTGAACATTTTTAAATAAAGTTAACCCACGCCGTCAAAAATGATGGATTATTTCATGTCCTTATTATTATTAAAAAATCATATACAAGTCTTTAAATATATTTTCCAATTATTATATATATTTTGTAGTATTACTCGGAGAAAGTAGTTTATAAATAAATAACAATAAGATATTGAGGAACAACATTATCTTCAGTAGAAACTTATATTGATACTAGTTTATCCTTCTTGTCAAGTGGTGATATATTCTGTTAAGCCATTATTATTATTATTATTATTATTATTATTATTATTATTATTATTATTATTATTATGTCATTTTTCATCATATTTCAATTTCTGCTATGGTCACACTACCAACCAAGTCTGCGGGGAGACCTAAGGCAGGTCGTGGCGTGTTGTTATGGCTCCATTTCATGTTTTTTCTATTTTCCCCATCATCCCTAGCGTTACACACAGAAAGTTCTCCTTAGTGTGTGGACTGTACTTAATAAAACAATTTTTATATATCTCTTAAGCTGGTGTTTCCAGGGATTCTTTCAATGTGTTGTGTTGTTCCATTTTTTATCATTCCAAGTGCACGTACAATCACTGGAACAACTCTTGTTTTCAATTCTTCTTCTTCTTATTATTATTATTATTATGTCATTTTTCATCATATTTAGATTTCTGCATTGGTCTCACTACCAACCAAGTCTGCGGGGAGACCTAAGGCAGGTAGTGGCGTGTTGTTATGACTCCATTTCATGTTTTTCTATCCTCCCTATCATCCCCAGCATTACATAGATAACGTTTTCCTTAGTGTGTGGGCTGTACTTAATAATACAATTTTTTGTATATCTCTTAAGCTGGGGTTTCCAGGGATTCTTTCAATGTGTTGTTTTGTTCCATTTTTTATCATTCCAAGTGCACCTACTATCACTGGCACAACTCTTGTTTTCAATTTCCACATTTTTTCTATTTCAATTTCCAGGTCTTTATATTTTGACAGTTTTTCAAATTCCTTGATTGCTATGTTACAATCCGCTGGACAAGCCATATCAATTAATAGACAAGTTTTCTCCTTCTGGTTTTTAACAATAATGTCTGGCCTGTTTGCTTCAATTTTTCTGTCTGTGTAGATGGTGTAATCCCATAGAATGGTTACATCTTCTATTTCTGTAACCGGTGCTGGATGATGTTCATACCAGTGTTTGTTTACAGATTTTCCATAATGTTTGCACATTGCCCAATGTAAATATTGCCCAACTCTATCGTGGCGATTTTTATATTCGTTTGGGGAAAGCACAGAACAGCCTGAGATTAGGTGGTCAACACAGAACAGCCTGAGATTAGGTGGTTATTATTATTATTATTATTATTATTATTATTATTATTATTATTATTTCCTTTGATTACTGTTAAATACATTTCCAAGTCCCAACCAGAGAGCGAAGGTCAGAAAGGTTTTAGTGACATTTTCCACTGATCATTTTGTAATAAACGTAATGCGTGAGATATTGTGATCATCATCATCATCGTCAGCTTTATCATCATCATCATCATCATTATCATCATATTTCAATTTCTGCTATGGTCATATGCTGACCAAGTCTGCTGGAAAACCTAAGGTAGGTATTCCTGTGTTGTTATGACTACATTTCGGGATTTGTTTTTTCTAAATCCCATAACATCACCAGCGTTACATAGACAAAGTTCATCTTAGTTTGCGGGCTGTAAATAACAAGACAATTTTTTGTATATCTCTTAAGCATGTTATTATTATTATTATTATTATTATTATTATTATGTTGTCATTTTTCATCATATTTCGATTTCTGCTATGATCGCACTACCAACCAAGTCTTCGGGAAGACCTAAGGCAGGTCGTGGTGTGTTGTTATGGCTCCATTTCATGTTTTTCTATCTCCCCTATCATCCCTAGCGTTACATAGACAAAGTTCTCCTTATTGTGTGGGTTGTACTTAATAAGACAATTGTTTGTATAACACTTAATCTGGGGTTTCCAGGAATTCTTTCAAAGTGTTGTTTTGTTCCATTTTTTTCATTCCAAGTGCACGTACTATCACTGGCACAACTCTTGTTTTCAATTTCCACATTTTTCTATTTCAATTTCCAGGTCTTTATATTTTGACAGTTTTTCGAATTCCTTGGTTGCTATTATTATGTTGTCATTTTTCATCATATTTCGATTTCTGCTTTGGTCACACTACCAACCAAGTCTGCAGGGAGACTTAAGGCTGGTTGTGGCGTGTTGTTATAGCTCCATTTCATGTTTTTATATCTTCCCCATCATCGCTAGCGTTACATAGACAAAGTTCTCCTTAATGTGTGGGCTGTACTAAATAAGACAATTTCTTTTAGATCTCTTAAGCTGGGGTTCGCAGGGATTCTTTCAATGTGTTGTTTTTTTTCCTATTTTTTATCATTCCAAGTGCACCTACTATCACTGGCACAACTCCTGTTTTCAATTACCACATTTTTTCTATTTCAATTTCCAGGTCTTATATTTTGACAGTTTTTCGAATTCCTTGGTTGCTATTATTATGTTGTCATTTTTCATCATATTTCGATTTCTGCTATGGTTGCACTACCAACCAAGTCTGCGGGAAGACTTAAGGCAGGTCGTGGCGTCTCTTAAGCTGGGGTTTCCAGGGATTCTTTCAATGTGTTGCTTTGTTCCATTTTTTATTATTCCATGTGCACCTATTATCACTGGCACGATTCTCGTTTTCAATTTCCACATTTTATTATTATTACCATTATAAAGTAATATAATAATATTATTTTATTTTTATTATTATGTCATTTTTCATCATATTTTTATTTCTGCTTTGGTCTCACTACCAACCAAGTCTGCGGGGAGACCTAAGGCAGGTCGTGGCGTGTTGTTATGACTCCATTTCATTTTTTCTATCTTCCCTATCATCCCTAGCATTACATAGATAAAGTTTTAATAATAATAATAATAATAATAATAATAATAATAATAATAATAATATTCCATAGGTGACTTTTTATATATTTTCCATCTTTTGTATTAATATGTAGTAATTTGGTGGATCATTTTATTACTTAAAAACGTTTTTTATGATTATCTCCAACAAATTTCTTATTAATAATGATTCATCCTTGACGTAATAATGGCTGCATATTTTGATAAGTCTTCACCATTATCATGATTAATTTTACATACGTGTCTTTATATCTTTCCAGTTACAACAAAAATTTATAATAATACTAGGAGAGATCATTTTATTACTTAATAACTATAAGAAATTGAGCCCTCAGTTTAAGCCCATTATACTTTCCAAGTTACTATATCATGTAATAATTTTGTCGGATCAGTAGATTTTATTCGGGAGAAAATCTTTTTCCTATTTTGTGATGGGTAATATATTATACTGAAACTAGTTTAACCAAGATATATAAATGGCGATGTGTTTTGTGACCACTATCTGAATGCTTTCATTTTTGAAACTTTAAATTTGTTTTTCCTTTTAATATATGGCTATGTAAAAATTCCAGGACATATGTGTATTATTTAATATCTATATATAAACTAATATCTTATATTAATCATTGTGCAAATATTCCTTTAAAATATGGGTACTATATTTTTTACTATTAAACATACGTGACATTAATATATTTTCCATTTCATATATTAATATGTATTAATTCTTGTGGGTATATTTAGTCATACCTGGCCGATAGTGAGATTCGAATCCGGGTATCACGGTCGGAAAACGAACATTTTTAACTATACGTTCCTATAGTAAATAAGTTTATTATCTAATGAAATGTTCAAACTGATCCAACACAATTATGTTTAGGATTTTCTCATATTTATTTCAATTCATTTAAAATATGGGTACGCTCATTTCTACGTTTTTATTATTAAACATACGTGACATTATGTTTAGGATTTTCTCATATTTATTTCAATTCATTTAAAATATGGGTACGCTCATTTCTACGTTTTTATTATTAAACATACGTGACATTATGTTTAGGATTTTCTCATATTTATTTCAATTCATTTAAAATATGGGTACGCTCATTTCTACGTTTTTATTATTAAACATACGTGACATTATGTTTAGGATTTTCTCATATTTATTTCAATTCATTTAAAATATGGGTACGCTCATTTCTACGTTTTTATTATTAAACATACGTGACATTATGTTTAGGATTTTCTCATATTTATTTCAATTCATTTAAAATATGGGTACGCTCATTTCTACGTTTTTATTATTAAACATACGTGACATTATGTTTTCTCATATTTATTTCAATACGCAGTCAAACATTTCATCAATTTTTTAAATCGTTATCATTATTAGATTTTCATATATTTCTTGAAATATATTTTTCAATTTTTTATTATTATGTAGTAACTCTCGGAATTATTTTAATACAGTAGTTTAACAAAAATCAGTCATCAGTTAAATGCCATAGGTTGATCGTATCTCTTTTGATCCATAACTGACTAGGCAGAAGATTTTTCCGCAGTAGGTTGACATTCTTTTTTATGGTAGACCAATAACCAACCAAGGCTATAAAAACCTATTTCTCCTGCTATTCAACCCAAATACGTAGGCAGAAAAGATAGATTTATACCTTTCCGAAGGTTATTTGTGTGTAAGTGAATGAAACGAATTCAACTGGAATTTGAACTCGGCTCTCCGAATATCCATTACACCACACCGTACATTAACACCAATAACCTACTTTAGCTTCTTCAATTTCTTTTATTAGTATTACACTGTTATTATTTGATCTTGCTTGTATATTTGTGTCTTATTATAATTTTTATATTTTTACAGTATTATGTAGCAATTTAAGTATGAAGTACGATCAAAGTGTTACTTAATAAAAATATAAAGCAATATCTTGAAGATAAAATACTTAAATAATTTGAAGAAACAGAGACATGCTGAAATTAACTATTAAAAGAAACGGTGTTATGATATATTTTAAGGGACCAACTTTTTGATCGACTTTCATCATCGGATCGTAGATAAGTGTTAAAAAGAGAATTACAATTACAAAAAAACTTTTAATGGTAGGTATTTCTATTTATGTTTTAACGTTTTAAAATGTATTAACATCCCACTTTTATGAAATCTGAACACTTTAGAGAATTTATACAACCTGATCCTTTTTTATATATATATACGCACAATCATGCCTCCATGACAATATCAAATAAAATCTCAAATATACAAATATTAAAAGATCCTCAAAGATTTTTTTTCTTTAGTCATTTCACCCCGAGCAAAGCGGAAACGCCACTGATGTGCAGGGGTTACATAAATGTAAAAAGATTAATTAGAAAAGAGTGAGGAGTACAAACTAGTTAGAAAGGAACAATAGAAAGCTGAGAAAGCAGGTGCGATGACAGATACATAGGTGGAGAGAAAGGGAAGGTTATACAGGGGAGGAGAATGAGCTAGAGGCCGGTGGTTAGTAGATGAGTATTGACTTTGCATTTAAATTTCTGTAGGTTGTAGCCGTCAGGAAAGCAAGAATACGGGAGCGAGTTCCACAGGCGGGAAGTGCGAGAGAGGAAGCTGCAGGAATAGAATTGTCGTTTGCATTTGGCTAACCTGACTGTGAATGGGTGGGACCCAGTTGCCAGTCTGGTTGCAAGAGTAAACACCTGTTGAGGAGGCATCAGTGACTTAAGCTCATCCGAGCAGAAGCCATGAAAGTATTTATAGAAGAGACAATGGGAGGCCACATTTCGACGATGGGGAAGTGGCTGCAGTCGAGTCGCCAGATCAGTACCTATCACATTACAGACTCTCCTTTGGAGTTTGTCAAGAACACTGAGGAGAACGGCAGGGGCACCTGACCATAAATGGCAGCCGTACTCCATGCACGGACGGATGGTTGACTTTTATATATGCAGGATGGATTCAGGTGGAAAAAACATCCTGGATCAACATAGTGACCCAATTTGCGATATAATTTAAGTTCATTATTAATAGAAATTTTGTGTATGTAATGCTTTAAATATTTTTATTCCTTATCAACTGTATTATTATTCATAATTGAAGTGAAGATGTTCCTGAAATTGTAACTATTATTTCCAATAAAATTTACATTTATAATCTTCCGGGTGTGAATGGTTCCCTTCAATCTACTATATAAACGTTTCACTCTTCTTTAGTGGGAAACAATTTTGCAGAGATGCGAAAAAGATTCTGGTTATTCCAGTCAATCATAATTATGCAAATAAACACAAAGTTAACATAGAAAATATTACTGTTTCCATAATTCCAAATTAAAAATGGCAAAATGAAAAAATTTGGATTTCCAGAAAAAAATTCTTTCAGTCGAAATGGAAAATTTTAAAACGAAACATGAATTTCCACCACGCATTTCCACCAGTCCAAACTGAAAATTGTAAAAAAAAGAAAAAACTTGAAATTCCACAACACATTTCCATGATTTGAATGGTAATGGTAGAGCTAATGTTAATAATACCCATTTCTTTATACAGAAACAGTCACCGAACGGCTACTGCCTTCGTCAGTTGCAATATGAAAAATATTTTTCTTAAAACGCTTTTTCAAGAGAATAAGTCTCTGAACTTTAATAACTGTCATAACTCTTTCCTGTATTGATAGGAGACGCCTTCCTAACCTTCTGTTTGAAATTAAAAAGAAACGTCAATATCTTTATCAAACCATTATTGTCTCTTTGGGGAACATGTGTCATGTGTCATCCATTGTATATGTTGCTGTTGATAGAAGTCCTAGAATGAGTAGTAATTTTTAACGTTCATGGAACATAACGTATCGATTTATCAGAACCATTAGCATAACATGTGTTAACAATGTCATAGACTCTTATGATAACACAACAAATTATGTTTATGATAACACAAGAGATTATGTTTATTAGAAGACACGTATCTTAATAGATTAACAATAAAGCATCCCGTGGGATCGGCTTTTTCTTCGGCTTTTCAAAAAACCTATTCCTCTAACAATTCTGAAATTCATGTTTTGGTTTTGCATAATAGTTTAAGAAGTAAGTTAAAGGCTGTCGATAGATATGGAAATACTTGTTCTAGTAATTAATATTTGGAAAGTATGTATCCGAATGGATTAACAATATAGCATTCCGTAGCATCGTCTTTTTCTTTGGCTTTTCAAAAAACCTATTCTTCTACCAATTCTGAAACTCATGTTTTGCTTTTGCATAATAGTTTAAGAAGTTAAAGGCTGTCGATAGATATGGAAATACTTGCTCTAGTAATTAGTGATGACTAAAATTATTTCAAATTTGTCAAGTTTGGTGCTACAAAAAATGTTAACCTTTTTTGTTAGAGTACCTTATTCATGTTTGCTTATTAAAAACCTTATTTTCTATGAAATAATATATTTTTCTCAAGACCCTGCATGTTTTACTTCGACTTGTTAAAAAATTACCCAGGTGTTCTTGCTAATTTTTTCCTCTCATGTGCAAGTAATTTACACCGGTATCAATAATCACACTTTTTTTTCCATTTGTTTTAAAAATATCCCTGTTACTCGTTAGACTTTAAGTTTTTCAGTGGTTTTAATGGTTTCTTATGTGCGTTGATTGTAAGCATTTCTTGTGATAACTCAGGAAACCTATAGTTGATAAGCATCCGAGAGATCAAAGTTTAATGGGTTCCTTCTCACTTCATTGTAGCAACATATTTTTTGTGCTGGTTACAGGATAATGATCGCGTTTTTTTACCAAGGAGTTGTGGATATTTTATACACTAACGGTGCTATACTCTTTTAAGACAGTAACTATTAGTATTGCTCAGTCGGTAGACTACAAAGAAATGGTAGTTGCTCAATTTGGTCCAACGTCTCTTCGGAATTCTCTTTTAATATAATGTAGAAGTGGAATGCTAACTGATCCTTTCCTTCAATCTAGTGTGCCATTTCAACGTTAACCATATTAAACAACTTCTCTCTTAATGCATGATGAAACCTCACCAACTATTTTTCTTGTTCTACTTGTTTAGGACAGGTTGAGTTCTATAGCCTTGGTTGTCAACCAGTCTACCGAAGAAAGCAATGGCAACCTACTGCGGGATAATCTTCTGCCCAGTCAGTCATGTCTCTTTTGAGACATGATCGCCCAAGCTTGTATCACGTATGGTACTTAACTGACTGAATATAATAGTTAGAAAGATAATTAAAACTTCTATCGGGCATAAAATGGGGGATCGATTTTCTATTGTTATGGAATAATAAACTGATCCTCCTTGAATTATACTTAATATAATAATGTAATATGATCTACCTCTTCTACCTCCAGTTATGAGATAAATAACAGGATAGATTGGGTTCTATAGCCTTGGCTGTCAACCAGTCTACCGCAGAAAGCAATGGCAACCTACTGCGGGATAATCTTCTGCCCAGTCAGTCATGTCTCTTTCGAGAGATAATCGCCCAAAGGGTGTATAACGTATGGCACTTAACTGACTGACTGACTACTTTCAACAAATCGACAACGTCCATATTTAATTCCCACACCATTTTTACTCCATAGTGCTGACGAACATCCTATCTACACTATGAATAGCATCGTTTTTCTCACTATCAATATCTAACATTTAGTACTGTCACACCAATCGTTCTAACCTTCTCACCTGAACTAGTTCTCAGTTAGATGTTTGAAGTAGATTAAAAAACAAATTAAAGGACCTTGATATAAATCAAGGTAAACTCTCGTCTCGATCTTGAAAAGGACCTCCAATCCGTGGTGGACTGCAGTAAGAAATGTCTCGTTAAATTTAATGCTTCTAAAACGAAGCTGCTATCTAATAACCACCACAGATAATCGTCCTCCCGCCCATTAACATGGGTCAGGCTTCTCTCCCTAAAAGTAAAACCCTGCGTCTCCTCGGATTAACTCTCACATCAAACCTCAAGTGGAATAACTATATAGAATCCATAGCTAAATCCGCTTCTAAGAAAGTCGGTTCTCTTTGTAGGGCCAGGAAGTTTTTCCCGTCCAAAACAATCCTGCACATATACAAATCTACCTTCCGCCCATGCACTGAATATTGCTGCCATATCTGGTCGGGTGCTTCTGCTATCCACTTAGGTGTCCTCGACCAAATCCAACGGAGAATCTGTAATGTGATCGATCCCGACTTGGCAGCTAAGATACAGTCGCTTTCTCACCGACGCAGTGTGGCTTCCGTGTGTCTCTTCTACAAATACTTTCACGGCTTCTGCTCCGATGAAATTAGCTCATTGGTACCTCTTCTATATGAATTTCCACGAGCCACAAGATTAGCAACGAGGTCCCACCCTTTTCCTGTGAAACTAATAAATGATAAACGCAAATTCTACTCCTTCAGCTTCTTTTCTCGCACTTCCCGCCTGTGGAATTCCCTTTCACATACTTGCTTTCCCGACAGCTACAATCTCCAAGAATTTAAATGTAAAGTCAATAGTCATTTCCTGTCTCACTAACTTGCATCCTCTCTCTCATGCTTTTTCTTCGTCCACCCTACTCTCATCAGTATTCTCTTCCTTCTCCTACTCTCTTCCTGACACCCCCTGCAACCTCTCATTCCTTCTAATAACGTTCCTCCTATGTAACCCCCTGCACAACAGTGACAGTAAAATGACTGCTTGGGTCGAGAGGATTATAAAAAAAATAAAAATCAATACATTTTTAATATAACTTAGGTGATAATTCCAGAATCAACTCTTGATTTGATGCCTCTGTTTACTATTTACTAATAAACATTTTCGCCGTGGGCATCTAGCATGTGTAAAGATCAAATAATAATACCTTGTTATTAATATTTTACATATTAATTACAATATAAAACCAGCTTATTTTACAAGTATTGCTTTAAAATCTTTTCCATTTTTGTTGGATTTCTTACAAGTTAATCTTTTGAGTTGAATTTGAAACATTCTTCTGGTTCCTTTCCCTGTCCAACATAAAGGTAGTTTATCCAACAAATACTTCTAATTTTATTTAAATTCTTGCCAACATTACTAAGGTGATCTCTGGAAGTGTCTTTGAAACATTTTTCCTGACTACTTTCTTCTACAACGTAAAGGCAGTTTATTCAACAAATACTTCCCTTTGTATTTGATTTCTTGCAAACATTAATAAATTATCTCTGGAAGTGCCTTTGAAACATTTTTTCTGTCTACTTTCTACAAAACAAAGGCAGTTTATTTAAGAAATGCAACTTCAAACAATTTTTTTAATTCTGATGGATTTATGAGAAATATTAATAAGGTGGACTCTTCATCTAAACTGAAGGCATTTTTGAAACGCTTTCCTGCATAACTTAAAATTAATTTATTTAACAAATACTTCTCAATTCTAATTGCTTCCTTCTCAGCATTCGCTATAGCTAAAACAATCTATATCATTCTCACAAATTAGATAAACATTTACTTCAATGCCATGCGCAATTCCACCTCTAATCATCTCTTTCGTCAGTCAGTCACTTAAGTGACATACGTGATACACGCTTGATCAATCATGTCTCGAAAGAGACATGACTGACTGGGCAGAAGATTATCCCGCAGTAGGTTACCATTACTTTCTGCGGTAGACTGCTTGCCGGCCAAGGCTATAGAACCCAATCTATCTTGTTATTTAATCCATGACTGGAGAGAAGAGACGGATTAATAACTTTCCCAAGGGTATTTGTTCGTAAGTGAATGCAAGGATTTCAACTGGAATTCGAAATCGGCTTCTTGATTTCTCGTTCCGACCCGATATACACTGCTCCACGGCAAACATCTCTTTCATGCCTTTTCCAAAATTACACATGTTTACTAATGTCACTAATTAATTAGAATACTTGTATTTCAGTTCTTGTCTTTTCTTTCTGTTCTGTTCTATGACGTATAAATTTTCCTCATTTTGCTCAGTTTTAGACTTAATTGACCCTCTAATGTTTCTCTAAGCTTTCATGGATGAAACAAAGTTTTCAATAGACTATATCTCTGAACTCAAATCTCTCAGAAATACGCCCACTTTTACTCATATATTTCAATGAATGTAGCTTTAAAATAAAAATCTTTCATATCAATCAAATTTATTCCGTTTTTAAATTGTTTTGACAGTTATTGAGCTGTCACTTTAGAAAAATTTCCCAAACACATCTCTTTGAATGTCACTATAATCTGATATTTTCGGCAATCCATGCTGAATGATGACGCCAATGTTAAGCATAAAGTAAAAGATGTTCAGAAAAAAATTTCACTTCTAATGAGTCGGGTTAAGAAACAACCTCTGGATTCAGTCCACATACAGATGTAAATAATTCACTTTGACTCCACCCTCTGCTCGACGGGGTACAATTTATGGCTGTGTGATCAGGAGTCTAGGTTACTTCAACCAATCATAAAAGTATGCAAATAAATACAAAGTTCAGTCCAGATAATTTAAAATGCAAAATGTTAAAAGGAAATAATCTAAATTTCTGTAACACACACTAAAAGCATTCCCACTTTATTTCAACTATAATATTTAAGCTAGTGTAAATACGTCGTTAGATACTTTTACAATTACTAGATTTTCAAATGTAAATCTTGAAGTGAATATTCATAATTATATTTATAAATATTAATTAATTAATACATTAATACAAGAGACAAGAAATTTCGTTGAAACAAAGAAGAGTGCTGAATTGATATGTAATATTTGTCCTCTTATACGGCAGTGAATTATTTCTTTATAGATAAAGAGAAGAAAGTCAATAGAAGTGTGATTCTATTGAATGATGTTGAGAATACTACGGGGTAAACTTGAGAACAGCTACAAAGTTTTAGAGAAAATGGAAGTGAAAAGAACATCTGTAATTAGAATAAGAAGAAGAATGTTGAAATTTCTGGGAAATCTAATTATAAAAGAGAATTTGGAGAATCTGATACTTAGAGGATATATTGAAAGGAAGGCGATCAGTGGAAAGCAGCGAGTAACCTAATTAGTTCGTTTAAATGGTCAACAGAAGAGATATTATTAAAGATAGCAAAATCATAAAGTTTATTAAGAGCTACAGAGAACAGGAAATTTAAACATGTACTTATGAAAATGTTTCAACAGAGAAGAGAAAATGCAACATCGACATCTGAAAGAGCATTTGAATATGCTACCCTAAAGCTAATCAATACATTATGAAACATAAAAATTTAATTAAAAACATATAATAAAGTGTTTAATTTATATGCAAAATCAATCTTCCTACATGACAGTGAATACAGGACAACTCGCTAAATGATGAAAAGACTTACAGCAACAGAAATTTGGTTTTACTAAAGGATATTGATAATGTCATGAACTGTACATGTGAATAACCAGAATATTTTAAGAAAAATGGAAAAACAGGATTATTTATGCTCAGAATCGAAAAGAGCCCAGTGAAATATAAGAGACATGTAAACAGAAAAGAGGGCTTGGTAAATTTGACACTCACAGAGCAAACTGAAGGCATCACGGATACAGAAAAGCATCGAGTAACCTATACAGTGTAAAGCCGACAGAGATTGAGAGGTAAAGGTTCCAGTGTAAGTCTTAACGATATTTTTATTCATCTGGCACAAGTAGAGAACATCCTGAGATTAGATAGTCTATGATTTACTGATATTAGTCACAGAACATGCATTTTATATCCACAATATGAATGATAGTTGTCTCAAGTTCCTAGTGAAATGTCTCTGGTCTTGCACTGCAACAATAAGGCCTTCTAATTCAGCCTTTAATTAAGATGCTCGTAAACATTGATGAGCGTTAATTTTATAAACATCGTCTTTATTAGCACCTTATGGATAGTGGCCATGGAGGGATTTTTTTTAATCATTTCACCCCAAGCAAGGCATTCCACTACCACTATTGCGCATGGGGCTACATAGGAGAAGGTAGAGAGAAGGAATGGTTAGATGTAGGAAATGTCAGAAGGAGGGTGAAAGACGGGTAAGTGTACCGAGAATGAGGGTTGGTTAGATGGTGAGAGTGTTTGAGAGAATAGATTCAAGTTAGTGTGTTAGGAGGTGTCTATTGACCTTACATTTAAACTCCTGGGGATTGTAGCCGTCGGGGAAGCAGGCATGTGGAAGGGAATTCCACAGACGGGAAGTGCGAGAAAAAAAATTGTTGGAGTAGAAGTTATGGTTGCATATTATCGGTTTCACTGTAAAAGGGTGGGATCTAGTTGCTAATCTAGTATCTCGTGCAAATTCGTACCTAGGGGGCACTAGTGATCTAAGTTCATCGGAGCAGAAGCCGTGAAAGTATTTATAGAAGAGACACAGGGAAGCCACGTCGAGCCGGTGAGAGAGAGACTGCAGGCGGTCTGCCAAGTTGGTATCGATCACATTACAGACCCTCCGCTGTACCTTGTCGAGAAGCCCGAGGAGAATAGCAGGGGCACCCGACCAGATATGGCAGCAGTACTCAATGCACGGGCGGATAGTAGATTTATATATGTGCAGGATAGATTCAGACGGAAAAAACTTCCGGGTCCTGCACAGAGAAGAAACTTTCATAGCAGCGGATTTAGCAATGGATTCGATATAGTCATTCCATTTGAGGTCCGCTGTAAGTATGAGACCAAGGAGGCGTAGTGTTTTAATCTCTGGGAGGCATACCAGGTCCATGCTAATGGGAGGTAGGTGCGATTGTCTATGATGGTTAATTGATAGTAGCTTTGTTTTAGAAGCATTAAAGCTTACGAGCCATTTCTTACCCAAGTCCACTACGGATTGGAGGTCCTTTTCAAGCTCGGCTGCAAGGTTAGCTTTATCGCCTACACCAGATTGTTGGTCGAGGCCAGAGTAAACTGTGGTGTCATCTGCGTACATACCTACTTGGGATTTTATGGAATCAGGGAGATCATTAATGCATATCAGAAAGAGCGTAGGACCTAGCATAGAGCCTTGAGGAACACCTGCGTTCATATGGTAGTCCTGGGAGGCATGTCCGTTTAATACCACCTTCATTGTGCAGTTAGAGAGGAATGACTGGATTAGTTCAAACAAATGTCCAGTTATACCATAGCTCCGCAGTTTGCATAGAAGGCTAGCATGCCAAATTCTGTCGAACGCTTTAGAGATATCTAAGGCAACGGTTCGGGCTTCGCCATTCCTGTCGAGTGCCTGGTATACGTACTCGGTGATGGTCGTTAGCATATCAGCAGTAGACTTCTTGAAGCGGAAACCATACTGCTTGTCCGAGAGGAGCCTGTGTGCTGTGAAATGCTGAACCACCTCGGTGTTGATAATGGCATCGAACACTTTGCCAAAGATCAGAAGAAGGCTGATAGGGCGGTAATTTGCGGGGTCCGACGGTTCTCCGGTTTTTTTTTAAATATAGGAAGGCAGGAAGCAGATAGGCAGAAGTTGTAGAGCTTAGAAAGGACAGAGGAAAGTGCAGGGGAACATTTCTTTAAGACTATGATTGGGATTCCGTCCCCTCCGCTCACTTTGTGAGGGTCAAGTTTTGAGATTATCTTAGAGACAAGCGAGGGTGTAATGTGGACGTCATTCAGTTGTGCCTCGGTTCTAGGTGAGAAGTCGGGTGTAACAACTCCAGACGAGTCCAGACCCGAATTGTTCGAGAATCTGCGGGCAAAGCATTCAGCCTTGTCTGCTGGGGAGATGAGGACTTCTAATTTGTTTATTAGTGGGGGTATTGTGGGCTTGCTCTTGTTAAGTACTCTTTTACAGAGTCGCCAGTAGTCTTTGGCGCCGAACTTAGAGGATGCTATGCGTTGCTTCATTCTGTCAGCAAACAACATCTTAGCTTTGTTAAGTATCTTTTTACACTTATTACGAGATGAAGTGAAAAGGCGCCTGTTTTGGTCCGAAGCGTAGCTACGAAAGAGTCGGAAGAAATGATTCCGGTGGGCAATGGCAGCCGAGCAAGCGGGTGAGAACCATGGAGACGAATGAGATTTAAGCTGGAATTTCCTAGCAGGGATGAAGGCATCGATGCCAGCCTTAACCCAGGAAGAGAGCTCGGATGCACATTCTTCGATGGGAAGACTAAAAACGTTGTTCCAAGGGATGTCACAGAGGAAGTCTCGGAACGAATCCCAGTCTGCTCTTTGATAGCAGTAGGATATTCTACTTGTCTGGGTTTCATGGGTCGGGCGGGAGTGGAGTGAAATATTGACGGACACTACAGTGTGGTCAGAGTTTCCGGGTGGGCAGAGTTGTCTGGTAGTGCAAGAGTCTGGGATGGAAGTGAAGCAGAGGTCTAGCAGTGAGTCCCTTCCGTTAGGGTTGTCGGAGAAACGCGTGGGGAAGTCCACCACTTGCGTAAGGGACTGGTTGATTGAAAAATTCATGGTGTGGACACCAGCAGGGTCGGTGACAGAGTTCTCCAGCCACTTGGTGTGGTAGGTGTTAAAGTCACCAAAAACGAATATGTGGGCAATGGGATGGGAAGAAATGGCTTTGTCGATACTGTCAGAGATGCTGTCAAGTAACGAACAGTCAGGGGAGGAAGGGGAGCGGTAGAGAAAGAAGAGATAGCTAATCGAGCTTAGAAGTGAGAGGCGGAAGCACATGAAAGAATGATCCGGAGATTCAAAAGATGTCACCCTAGCTAGGGGAAGGTGGTCGCTGACATATACACCAAGCCCATGCATATGAACATTGGAGTCCTTCCTGAAGAGGGGAAGGTAGCCAGGAACGTAAAACTCAGGAGAGGGGATAGAAGGGTTAGGGTTAGTTTCACATAGGGCTAAGATATCAGGTGAGTTAGTGTGAAGGAATGAATCTACGCTGAGGAAGTTAGTGCGGATACCACGTATGTTTGTGTAAGAGATGCAGACGGGTTTGGGCGTTTTCAGACTAGCTGGTTTAGCTTTGCTATCATGTCTGCTTTTTTCCATAGTTATTCAGTTAAGGAAAAGTCTTAGAATAGAGTCAGTCGGTCACTTGTTTGCAGCATGTGAAGGATGGAGACTGGCGCGGCCTACAATATAATGTGGCCTCGGGGTTGCCCACCGAACGTTCATGCAGGGACGCCCGTCCATGAACGATTTGGCACTACAAGAACCCCGGTAATCACTATGGAAAAAAGATTTGTCTTGCCAGCGTTGTTTCATCTGTTAAAAGAAATTTATTCTTAGCTTTCTTTTACATATTGTTGCTACAACAGCTAGTTCTTAATTTCTGTTTTGGTTTTCTACAGAATCTACTGAATGTAAATCTTATTCATATTTATAACGTCTTTTCATGTCTGAATGTTTTCTTTCTCTTTTCGTGTAGTTTGACTAGTTGTATCATCCATTTCTTTTTTGTTTCTATATATGTTAGTTACGCACAAATACCCTTGGGAAAGGTATTAATCCGTCTCTTCCTTCCAGTTATGGGTTAAATAACAGGACAGATTGGGTTCTATAGCCTTGGTCGGCAACCAGTCTACCACAGAAAGCAATGGCAACCTACTGCGGGATAATCATCTGCCCTGTCAGTTATGTCTCTTTCGAGACATGATCGCCTAAGCGTGTATCACGTGTGGCACTTAACTGATACGTTAGTTAGCCAATAGTTGTTGTCTTGTATGACAAATAAATAAAGACTGAATAAGACATCTTTCTCTTCCTTTACGGGTTATGCATAGTCTGTCAGAATCAACCTGTGGATGATGCATGTTATGCTTAGAAAGAATCTTTGTTGTCTTAGAATCCATTCTTCTGATCTCATTTAGAGTCCAGTTCAAACTCTTCAGTTGAAACTGTATTTAACCACTGCGAATGCAATCCTATTACTGATTCTAATTATGATCTGTGAATTTAAATTATTTCTTAATATCAGTCGCACCCTTCTATAGTATTCTTTTTGCACTATCGCTTTCATTTTTTAAGGTTTATTAAAACTTCATTTACACCGGGGTACCTGTAAGCTTCTTCTCGCTCTAAATCTTTTATTGTTACCTCCAGATTCTGATCTAACAGAGAAGGTTTGTTGTAGTGATCATCGCTTCAGCACATTTATCCAAACCGAATCTCATTCTCTTCCCTTCTAACTCACCATCATTCTTAGCATACAACTTTAAGTCATCTATATAAACTAGATGGCTCATTTTCTTTTTAGCTATTTTATAACCACTCTCTGTCTTGTTAAGTTTTTTTTTAATCGTATCACCCCGAGCAAGGCGGTAACGCCACTGATGTGAAGGGGGCTGTGTAATAGTGAAAAGATTGCAAAAGAGAAAGCCGGAAACAACATCCTAAACAGGGAGCAAGGGATGAGCCTCTTAACCTGTTCAATAGAGGTGGGTGGAGGTGAACCGGGCGATAGATGGATCTATCTACTGCAATTGAAAAAAAAAACAAAACAAAGTGAGAAGATTAGAAAAGAGAAAGCCGGGAACCACATCCTAAACAGGGAACAAGGGAGTTGTCTGGTTAATGCTATAAGTGATATACAGAATATATGAGAGAGATAAAGAGTCACCGTGAAATATTCCTCTGTTAAAGTTTATTTCACCAAACTTATTTATATTTATATGATTGAAATAGAACCAATAAGTCTAGTTATTATCATTATAATTATTATTATCATTATTATTATTATCATTATTATTATCATTATTATTATTATCATTATTATTATCATTATTATTATCATTATTATTATCATTATTATCATTATTATTATTATTATCATGTCATTTTTCATCATATTTCAATTTCTGCTTTGGTCTCACTACCAACCAAGTCTGCGGGGAGACCTAAGGCAGGTAGTGGCGTGTTGTTATGGCTCCATTTCATGTTTTTCTATCTTCCCTATCATCCTCAGCATTACATAGATAAAGTTTTCCTTAGTGTGTGGGCTGTACTTAATAAGACAATTTTTTGTATATCACTTAAGCTGGGGTTTCCAGGGATTCTTTCAATGTGTTGTTTTGTTCCATTTTTTATCATTCCAAGTGCACCTACTATCACTGGCACAACTCTTGTTTTCAATTTCCACATTTTTTCTATTTCAATTTCCAGGTCTTTATATTTTGACAGTTTTTCAAATTCCTTGATTGCTATGTTACAATATTATCATTATTATTATTATCATTATTATTATTATCATTATTATTATCATTATTATTATTATCATCATTATTATTATCATTATTATTATTATCATTATTATTATCATTATTATTATTATCATCATTATTATTATCATTATTATTATTATCATTATTATTATCATTATTATTATTATCATTATTATTATTATCATTATTATTATCATTATTATTATTATCATCATTATTATTATCATTATTATTATTATCATTATTATTATCATTATTATTATTATCATCATTATTATTATCATTATTATTATTATCATTATTATTATCATTATTATTATTATCATTATTATTATTATTGCTATACTCTTACGTAGCCCCCTGCACATTAGTGGCGTTACCGCCTTGCTCGGGGTGATATGATTAAAAAAAAAAAGATTACTAATGTTGCACAAAATACAGCTTTTGTTGAATTTTTGTTATCATTAGGTTCACACATGTGAGATTTTAAATATGTATCTTATTCATATATGTAGTAATTCTTTGGTGGTAGGGTTCGTTTAATATTTAATAACAACAGAAAGCTGATTCCTGATTTTAAGTCTCTTTTTACGAGCAATGGCATCTTTTTATCAACGTTTTTATACTGTTTTGATTTTTCATGAAAATTAATGTTTTATTTACAAAATTAATAAGAAACATAACAATATCTACTACTTTTTCGTCTTTATCACAGCATTAAAAGTCCAAGTCGGAAAATGTCACATCTTTTGAGGTTAATCACAAGTCTACCCATTTTTTTTTTTTGTATCTTCATGATAATGAAAGTGATTCTCAGCAAGAACATGTGCCAATGATCAGAACTAGTAACAATCAGTCAGAGCAATGTCTTATGAGTAGAGCGGGTGGGATAGGACTTACTATTTAAACATTTCCAAATAGGTTTTTACCAGTTTGGTAACGTGGTCTATCGATGTTATGTTGCACAATCTCTTTGTCGTGTCACTGCACGTATTGCGGAAGTTTTTCTTCAATGCTCGGCACAAACGCATCAATTAAAATCGATAGAGATCTCCTGTGATGGTTTTGGTCGGTTTGAGCAGCTCATAATAAGCTAGACAGAACTACCGAATGCAGAGCAGAAACTTCGAACTATGAAGGCAAAAGAATCAGAGGCAAACTACGTATAACCTACGTAACGATCGAGAATAATAATAATAATAATAATAATAATAATAATAATAATAATAATTACACAGACAGAAAAATTGAAGCAAACAGGCCAGACATTATCGTTAAAAATCAAAAGAGAAAACTTGTCTATTAATTGATATGGCTTGTCCAGCAGATTATAACATAGCAACCAAAGAATTTGAAAAACTGTCAAAATATAAAGACCTGGAAATTGAAATAGAAAAAATGTGGAAATTGAAAACAAGAGTTGTGCCAGTGATAGTAGGTGCACTTGGAATGATAACAAAATAGAACAACACAAAACATTGAAAGAATCCCTGGAAACCCCAGCTTAAGAGATATACAAAAAATTGTCTTATTTAGTACAGCCTACACACTAAGGAAAACTTTATCTGTGTAACGCTAGGGATGATAGGGCAGATAGAAAAAATATGAAATGGAGACATAACAACACGCCATGACCTGCCTTAGGTTTTACCGCAGACTTGGTTGGTAGTATGACCATAGCAGAAATCGAAATATGATGAAAAATGACAAAATAATAATAATAATAATAATAATAATAATAATAATAATAATAATAATAATAATAAGACAATTTTTTGTATATCTCTTAAGCTGGGGTTTCCAGGGATTCTTTCAATGTGTTGTTTTGTTCCATTTTTTATCATTCCAAGTGCACCTACTATCACTGGCACAACTCTTGTTTTCAATTTCCACATTTTTTCTATTTCAATTTCCAGGTAAGTACAGCCCACAGACTAAGGAAAACGTTATCTATGTAATGCTGGGGATGATAGGGAAGATAGAAAAACATGAAATGGAGTCATAACAACACGCCACTACCTGCCTTAGGTCTCCCCGCAGACTTGGTTGGTAGTGAGACCAATGCAGAAATCGAAATATGATGAAAAATGACATAATAATAATAATAATAATAATAATAATAATAATAATAATAATAATAATAATAATAAGAAGAAGAAGAAGAAGAAGAAGAAGAAGAAGAAGAAGAAGAAGAAGAACAACAACAACAACAACAACAGCAACAACAAAAACAACAAAAACAACAAGAAGCAGTAGCAGCAGTAGCAGCTTGTGAGCTATCACACTATGTTCACAATTTCAACATTTTTCATTACTGGATCACTTTAACATCCTGCCCCTCTCTCTGTCCCCATTAAGTAACTATTTGATCACGATCCCCACCATACACTTTGGTAATTAAAACCTCTCTCCCTTAGGAGAATCTAAGGAGGAGAAATGATTTATTTTCTTGACAAAATTAAAGATGATCTGGTTCACTGATATAAATACATAAATTTTGATATATATAATTTAAAAATTTGTTTTTTACTTTTCCAATCACACCTGTTGAGGCTTTTCTTGTTCAGTCCATTTTAGTGTTTTATCAATCGTATTATTTTTATTACAACTATATTCATACTTTCGAAAGTTCCTTTTTAGTAGCCAAGCAAAGAATTAATTTTGGCTTGGAATATGTTGTCGATCATATGTTATCGATATTTCAGATTTTGCCTCCCAAAAGTGTCTTCAGTAAATCAGTCTAGCAGGTGAGACGGTAAAGTGGTTCCATTATTGGTAAGGTGCATGGACATCGTGGCAGCTTTCCCAGTTAGAATCGAACTTATTATCCTAGAGAAATGGTCTACTTGATTAAATTACCCTGCTATGGCAGGCTCCTATGTGAAACAGTATCTTGTTCCAGAACTGGTACAATTAGAAAACAAGTGACAACACAATTGTTTCTGCACTGATTTCAAAAACTATTCCGATAGTTCTATCTTAAGTAATTGATGCATATAAACCGGTTTAACAAAGTTAGCTAGATCATCAAATTTAGCTCGTTCATCAAAAAAGCACTAGTGTTAATTAAAAGTCAATATCTGCATTCAGTCAGTCAGTTGAGTTCCATACCTGATACAAGCTTGGGCGATCATACCTCTTTCGAGACATGGCTGACGTGGCAGAAGATTTTCCTTCAGTAGGTTGCCATTACTTTCCGCAGTAGACTGGTTGGCAACCAAGGCCACAGAACCAAATCTGTCCTGCTATTTAACCCATAACTGAACATACAAGTGAGGGATAACATCTTTCTCAAGTTTGTTTGCGCGTAAATGAATAAAACGAATTCAACTAAAATTTGAACTCGACTCTCCGATTCCACGTTCTGGGTCGTTTCCCACTGCACCAGAATAAGGAGACAAAAACAATTTTATGATAAAAACACCTTCGTATGTTGCAAATTCATATCTTCTGTTTCTTCTTGAAAAGTATATACCAAACATCATATGTGAAAAAATATATACCAAGAGTTATATAACAAAAACTGTATACCAAGTATGTACCAGCAATGATATACCAAAAAGTATATTCTAAAAATGCTATACCCAAATATATATACCAACTTTTATATACAAAAATCATATACAAAAAATAAACGGAAGTACACAGTTACACATTTTCACTTTTTTTCTATCTATCTTTCATTCTTTCTTAATGTCAGTATCTTCATCATTAGCAGTAGTAGTTTTAGTAATAGTATTAGTATTAGCATAAAAATTCTCGCACAAAATAATATCTGGTCTTTCTCAATGGTAATTAATTGATACTAAGTTATTTCAATTTTCATGCGGCTTGAGGAGATCATCGATTTTCGATCTGATTTCATTACTTCCAATATATTTATATTGAGTTACAATTACAAAAGATACCAAGTCCATTTTGCTTACTACAAATTATTCAGTGTATAATTGGAGTAGATAGATCTGTCTATCGCCCGGTTCACACTCCACCCAGGTCTATTGAACAGGTGAAGAGAATCATCCTTTGTTCCCTGTTTAGGATGTGGTTTCCAGCTTTCTCTTTTCCAATCTTCTCACTTTTTTTTGTTTTTTTTTTTGTTTTTTTCAATTGGAGTAGATAGATCTGTCTATCACCCGGTTCACACTCCACTCACTTCTATTGAACAGGCAAAGAGGCTCATCCCTTGTTCCCTGTTTAGGATGTGGTTTCCGGCTTTCTCTTTTCTAATCTTCTCACTTTGTTTTTTTTTTTCAATTGGAGTAGATAGATCTATCTATCGCCCGGTTCAGACTCCACCCACGTCTATTGAACAGGGTAAGAGGCTCATCCCTTGTTCCCTGTTTAGGATGTGGTTTCCGGCTTTCTCTTTTCAAATCTTCTCACTTTGTTTGTTTGTTTGTTTGTTTTTTTCAATTGAAGTAGATAGATCTATCTATCACCCGGTTCACACTCCACCCACCTCTATTGAACAGGTTAAGAGGCTCATCCCTTGTTCCCTGCTTATGATGTGGTTTCCGGCTTTCTCTTTTCCAATCTTCTCACTATTACGTCGCCCCTGCACATCAGTGGGGTTACTGCCCTGCTCGGAGTGATACGATTAAAAAGAAAAAATTCCGAATCAGAGATTATTTATCCAAGAATATTAATTTTACCTTTTCTCCATTTTTATTTCATTCTTGCGGTCTAACTGTTGAATTTTAAATGGTATTTTGCACTAAGAAGTGATTTCTTCAAACTTATGATATTTCATGATTTTTTCTGCGTATCAAAATAACATTCTTCCATTATTATTGTTATGTTATTTTTCATCATATTTCAATATCTGCTATGGTCGGACTACCTACCAAATTTGCGGGAAGATCTAAGGCAGGTCGTTTTGTGTTGTTATGGCTCTACTTCATGTTTTTATATTTCTCCTGACATTCCTAGCGTTACATAGACAAAGTTCTTCTTAGTGTGTCACATTAATAAGACAATTTTTTGTATAACTCTTAAGATGGGGTTTTCAGGGATTCTTTCAATGTGTTGTTTTGTTCCATGTTTTAACATTCCAATTGCACCTACTATCACTGGCACGATTCTTATTTTCAATTTCTACACATTTCTATTTCAATTTCCAGGTCTTTATATTTAAACGGTTTTTTGAATTTCCTGGTTACTATGTTACAATCCGCTGCACAAGTCATATCGATTAATAGACAAGTTTTTTCTTTCTGGTTTTTAACAGTAATGTCCGGCCTATTTGCTTCAATTTTTCTGTCTGTGTAGATGGTGCAATTCCATAGAATGGTGACATCTTCTATTTCTGTAACCAGATCTGGGTGGTGCTCATGCCAGTGTTTTTTTTTACATATTTTCCATAGTGTTTGCACATTGTCCAATGTAAATATTGCCCCACTCTCTCATGGCGATTTTTATATTCATTTGGAACAAGTACAGAACATTCTGAGATTAGATGATCTATTGTTTCTTGGTGTTTATCACATAACCTGCATTTTTTAATCCACATTATTTTGTATAATATTTGCCTGAAAGTTCCTAGTGAAAAGACTTTGGTCTTGCGCTGCAAGAATAAAGCCTTCAGTCTCAGACTTTAATCCAGATGCACGTATCCATTGATGAAGATTAACTTTATCAACATTGGATTTATTGACACGTTCTGGATATTGGCCATGCAGAGGTTTGTCATACCAGCGCTGTTTCATCTGTTCAAGAGCTTTATCTTTGGCTTTCATTTTCATATTTTTGCTGCAATAGTTGGTTCTTGGCTTCTGTTTTGCTTTTCTACAGAATCTACTAAATGTAAATCTTGTTTGTATTTGCTGCCTTCTTTTATTATTGAATAATTTTTCTTTTTCTTTTCATGTTGTTTGACTGATTGTATCATCCAGTCTTTTGTTGTTTCTATGTTTGTTAGTAAGCCAATAGTTGTTGTCTTGTATGACAATTCTAGCTGAATAAGACCTCTTCCACCTTCTATTACGGAGTATGTATAGACGGTCTACATTAGCCTTTGGATGATGCATCTTATGCTTAGAAAGAAGCTTTCTTGTTTTAGAATCCATTCGCCTGAAGTCGTTTAGAGTTCAGTTTAAGATGTTGAAACTATAGTGGACAACTGGGATTGCAAGGCTATTAATGGCCATAATTTTGTTCTGAGAATTCAATTCAGTTTTTAATATCAGTTGTAGCCTTCTATAGTACTCTTTACGCACTATTTCTTGCATTTTTATGGTGAATTTTTTCACTCTCATTTACACCTAGATATTTATAAGATTCTTCTGGCTCTAAATCTTTTATTGTTTCAGCAGGGTCTAAGCTAATTGAGGATGTTTCTTGTAGTAATTCACGTAAAACTGTAGCAGTAGCACATTTATTCAAATTGAATTTCATTCCAATGTCTTCGCTGAAGCATTTTACAGTTTGCAGAAGACCTTCCAGCTCATTATCATTCTTAGCATATAACTTTAAGTCATCCATGTAAAATAGATGGCTTATTTTCTTTTGAGCTATTTTATAACCACATTCTGTTTTCTTAAGTTGACTGGTTAGTGCTATTAATGATATGCAGAATAGTAAGGGAGACAAAGAGTTTCCTAGAAATATACCTCTTTTGATATTTATTTCACCAGACTTATAGGTTCCATTAATATGATTGAGGTAAAGGGTTGTTTTCCATGTCGACATACATTGTTTGATGAAATTGATGCTGACGGGTGATACCTTGTATACATTTAAAGTTTTTAAAATCCAAGAATGTGTTATACTATCAAATGTCTTACGAGAATCTAACCAGTCATTACTAAGATTTTTCTTTGCGTTGTAGCAGTTTTCCAGGAACATCCTGTTAATAAGTAATTGATCTTTACATCCGTAAAAGCCACGTTTGGACCCTTTTTATTCAAGTAGTATGTCATTTCTTTCCTAGAAGAAATATGTTTGTTTTGTTAAAATAGATGTTAATAGTTTGTATGTTGTTGGAAGGCCTGTAATTGGTCTGTAGTTTTTCGGGTTATTTGTGTCACTATTCTTGAGTAGAAAAAAATGTAATTCCTTTGGTCATCCATGCAGGAATTTTAGTGGAATCGTTAACCATTTTTTAGAGTTATTTGGCTAGTTTTTTATGTGCTGTATTTAAATAATATAGCCAAACGTTAGGAATGTTACCTATTTCTGGACATTTCTAATTGTGTGCTTTTTTCAGTGCACATTTAACATCCTGTTCTAGTATTCCAGCCCATGTCTGTTCTGGTTTATTTTTTATTCGTTCTATCTCTTGCGCAATCCAGTCTATTTCTTTGTTATGTTCTTTAGGGTAAGCCCATATTTTTTCCCAGAACAGTATAACTTCTTCCATTTTGGGGAAGACTCTTCTTTTACCCTGTAAGATTTTTTTGCATCGGTTTGAAAAATCTTGTTTTGTCTGTAGAATCTTGATCTTTTCTCATAGCGTCTTATTCTTTGGGCCTTCAGTTGTATTGTTTGCTTTATTTTTCCTCAGTTGATAGGACTTCATTTTCATTTGTAATGTTGTATTTTCTTTCGACTCTTCTGCTTTTCCTAGTTCTTACATTTATTCCTCTTGTCAGTTCATCCAGTACTGATAGTTCACTTCTAAGTCGTTCGAATTATTTTTCTATTTTTCTTTTCCAAGATGGATCTTCATGTCTGCGAGACTGCCTTGTTTTTAATTTGATTTTTAATTTTTATGTTGCTGCTATTGCTGATGCATATATTGCTACATTGAGATTTATATGAGTGTCTTCTTCATCCAAAATTAATTTGAGTGCTGCATTGTAGAGCTTAATAGTTTTGAGGTGATGCTTCGTTGGTTGTAATTTTGGGAGCTGTTCTCGTTCCTCCATTGCAATATTTTGTATTTGCCTTATATGGTTCTTGATTACTTCCTTGGCTTCTTGTATACTGTTCTTGTTTTCCGTAAAATCTGTTCAATGTGTTTTGAAGTTGTTTTATTTTCGTCTTTTAACTGACTCAGATCACACCTTTCCAGCACTTCTAAATTTACAGCATTATCTTCACAGTGATTTGTGTGAATCATGGTTTCTACGTTATGACATGTACTTTTTATTTCTGATTCCGGTTCCCTTTCATATTTTGTTGATTCGTCTATTCTGGTTACAATTCTTTTTATATCATTAATTTCAGCCTCTGTCAATCGGTTTTTCGCATGATGTATCTTCGTACATTGGCTAATTTATTTTCGTCAATGTACTTGTATTTGTTTGTCCAACCTTTTCTCTTTTATTTACTTGCATGATCAAGCTTAAATTTGTCACTGATTAAATTTTTGCATATTTCAACGGAGTAAGTATGGTTGCTAAATTTGTTGTAATCAGTTCGATAGTGGATCGATAAGTACATATTCTAACACAGTTCTTATGTGAAATTTTACTTGAAGATTTTATATGAAAATGTTCGGAGTGTAAGATTAATGGAGAAGCGTTTAAATAAATGTATTGACAATATTATGTTGAAAATTTCGTTGTGTGAAATAAATCCCTATTTCATCATTAGGTTGCGAGATTATTGATTGTGTGTCTCTCTCTCAGCCGAAAAAGATGAGAAGGGAAAATAGGCATCAGTGGCCTCAACCATTCCTGTTTTGGGAGGGTGTCCCATTGTTGCCCCTCTGAAGCACCTGTTGTTGATTTCATTAACAACAAAGCAGCTAAAACTGATTAACAAGTCCCTCTGCTACTTAACTTAGCTGATCATTATTCCAAAAGTTTGACTGATAGGTTGCTATACACTGATACAAAATTTCTTGAGCAGTGTATATATATATATATATATATATATATATATATAACAAATAGAAAATATTGAAAAGTTCTACAATACAACTGTATTGAACACTTTTTAATACAAATGTGGACTGGTCTAACATTATTATGACCAGAAACTAATTAATTAAACAATCAATCAATCAATCTATATATATATATATATTATCAAGTTAATCGTGTATATATATATATATATATATATATATATATATATATATATACGATTAACCTGATAATATAATATATTATATATTGCTAGTGTTTGTGAATATACTCGTCTATTTTTTCATGTGTGAATGTTTGTAGGTTTATGTATGCGTTCTTTCTCATCTTCGTTTAAAATATGAATAACTTTCTAAATCTGCTAAATTGTTAAACTAAAATATATTTATTTGAGATCAAGTGATAGACGAGTATATTCACAAACACTAGCAATATATAATATATTATATTATCAGGTTAATCGTGTGTATGTATGTATATATATATATATATATATATATATATATATATACACACACACGATTAACCCGATTATATATAAATATATACCCAAGTATGGGTGGAATAATATTCCTTGTCCGAAAAACTCAATACAACGTAAAGCTAATAATATTCATTCAGAAATTCTCACATGGATATGTTGCAATATCACTAAAAAAGTAGCTATTTTGTTTCGACACTTCTTGTGTCTTGTCAAGTGATGTGGTTCATTTTAAATTGAATGGTTTTAAAAGGTTAAAAACAAGCAAAACCCCTTTAATCAGGGAGGCATTATTGTTTGTGCAATGTAGACCAATCAGAGTAAAGCAACTTCTAATTTGGAGAATATGTGGGCAGACTTAAAATTAATCTTGGTGGGCATTGGTATTAAAATTTGATTAAATTGAGATCAGCAATTATTGGTTAACTATTATATTTACTTAATTTTTGTTGCGAAATTTAAAAAAATAAAATAAAATAAAAAATAAATAAATAAATATATTTTAGTTTAACAATTTACTAGGTTTAGAAAGTTATTCATATTTTAAACTAGGAAGAGAAAGAACGCATACATAAATAAACCTACAAACATTCACACATGGAAAAATAGACGAGTATATTCACAAACACTAGCAAACAGACACATATACAGATGAATACACCCACGCTTATATACATACACAAATTACAAAATTTAGCCTTTATCGACTTGTCAGTTTGCCCGTTAACAGACTAAATTGCTACATATTGGATACAGTCAAGGCGAATTCATAACGCTACCGGCCTTGGATGAATTGGGTCGGGATAGACATAATCATATTTCAATGTATAAACATATACACAGAATTAAATATATACGTACGCAAAAACACAAGCTAAAGTTAAATCCGTATGCATGTGCAAAACGTCATACATATACATATATATGCTAAGCTCCATATCGTTTATATGAAGTTATGACTGTGGGCCCCAGTTGTTTAGCTCGCGTGTGCGTGTGTCTCTGCGCGCGTCAATGGTTGTACAAGTGTTAATTTATGTCTGTGTTTGTATAAAAGGCGTCACAACAAAAAATATGGCTCCCACTTTCACAAAAATTCATCAATATACGCATCTCTGAATATATCTAGTTACTATTAGTATTTTAAATAAAAAATTAAAAGTTTGTTAGACAATCAAAAAAGCATGAAACCCAAGGCAACATCTATCTATCTATCTATCTATCTATCTATCTATCTATCTATCTATCTATCTGTGTTTATATTCATACTTGTTCAGTTGTCCATGTATGCACAGCTATATCTCTCTCTATATATATGTATGTTTTCTTATGTGTATATATATATATATATATATATATATATGTATATATATATTTGTATGTGAGTGTATATGTCTATGTGTATATGTATATACGTATATTTGTATATTTGTATATATATATATATATATATATATATATATATATATAGGTGTATAAGTATTTATGTATGTACGTATGTATGTGTATAGATAGATAGATATATATTTTTGCACCTTCAATAAAAACTTCTTTCGACACAACACTTTTCAACAATAATATCACAAGAACAATTATCTTGATCACTCATGAACATTTACCCAATGAACTTTAAACCTAAGACTTATCTTTCGCTGAACTCTTAAATTGCAGTTAAAGAGATGCAACTCTTGACTAATTCAACCTTTCTTGCTTTAATGCATGTTTATGTTTTCTTTCAAATTGTTCTTTGATATTGTACATCTTGTGAATATAAATATATTTTATGTGTCATAATGTCTGTTGGTTATTCTTCTTGCGTGAGCTCTGTTTTCATATCAAAGTTAAATTAATGTGGTGAAGTCCGCCACAAACTAATTTGCAGATCAAGCCATACAAAATTGTTTCATAAAGCTACAGAATTTACTTAAAGTAACAAAATCTAGCAAGTGGAAATGTAGCTGTTTGTGTAATGAAATAATAGACAAGAACATGCGACAGAGAAAACCGGATTACACTATCAAAACATTCCTTATAAAGTAAAATAAATAAATGTGTAGTGAGTGGACTGAGATGTAGCATATAACTCCTCTATGACAATGAATGTTTGACAATTCCTACACATTAAAAACAAAATTCGAAACGAGAGAAATATCATGCTATTGATATAGTATCGACAGATTTCCTAAGCGTAACTTAGATGGCACAAATACGAAACCAAGGTCACCCAGTGAAGGTTGAACCCACTATTCCATAATTACATCAGTCAAGGTAACCTGCATTGATGTCATCAGCATTTTTCAATCACACCCAGATGGTGCATAGGGCAGCAACTTTTTGTTGCTGTTTCTGTAACAAATTGTTTTTTACGAGGCAGGGTTGTTAACCCTGCACCCAACCCACAAACCTGGAGGACCGGTGGACCATTCTTGGTCCTTACGTTTACAGCACCTGGTATTCCCAAATGGTCACCCATTTAAGTACTGATCAGGCTCGATGTTGCTTAATTTCGGTGTTAGGACGGGAACCGGTGTATTCAACACGATATAGCTGTACACAATTGATGTAGTATATGAGAATTAATGACGTCTTCATGAAACTGAAACAAAGGAGGTCCTGCCAGAAATTAGAGAAAAAAAAACAACTAAAATTTCGATGCACATAACAAAGAAATAAAACTTAAAGAATTTAGCGTCAAGAGAGCTTATTTCAGAAGGTGGAAACATCTACGAACTAAATAAGACTAAGTAAATGAATAAAAGACTAAGTCTGATAAAACATAATAAAAGTAATACGTATTACTTAGGCAACAAAATAAAAGAAACTGCAAATAATGATGGCAACATATGTACTGAAAATGCAGATTTTACATCCTCAAAAATTTGCATAATCAGAGCTTGGCATCTACCCTCTGATCTAGCTCTAACAGCTATATGGTGGAGGGTAATTTGTCTAATAACACCTCTAAAATCAGACTAGTATCATTAACACCGATCAGTTATTACATACTCAAGTTATTATGAGTGGTTTATTTCTACTGTCAGTCGTTTACCTCGCTACAGATTTCATCTAGGAATCACATATACAATGATTCCATAAAGGAGCTGAAAATTTGCTTTTTAATTGCTCCTAATGTATTACCATATCTTTACATGTCAGACCAAACCAAATATGAAGTATTGCTGTGATACCTGTGCTGGAGCTGAGCAATCTTCACTTTCCAAACTTGAAAAAGTTCATAAACGTTTACACGGCCCTGTAGGCAAGAATTACTTTCATTCCAAGTGTCCCTTTCCGACAAACGAAACATCAAAATCCTATGGCAATTTATATTTTTGTTATCATAGCAATATTCTGTCTTCTTAAATTCTGTTCTTTTATTGATATACTTCCTCAGTAATTGTGATTCAGTCAGTTTAGATGCCATACGTGATACACGCTTGGGTGATCATGTCTCGAAAGAGACATGACTGACTGGGCAGAAGATTATCCCGCAGTAGGTTGCCATTGTTTTCTGCGGTAGACTGGTTGCCGACCAAAGCTATAGAACCCAATCTGTCCTGCTATTTAACCCATAACTGGAAGGAACGAGACGGATTAATACCTTTCCCAAGGGTATTTGCGCGTAAATGAATACAATGGATTCAGCTGGAATTCGAACTCGGCTCACGCGGTTTCTCGTCCCGAGCCGATATCCACTGTACCACAACGCACATATGATTGAAAAATATGTAATTTGTTTAGCTTTTTAATAATAAAGATAATCGGAAATCATTTAGGATTAAGTCTAATATATTCTTCAATTTCTGGAAATAAATTTGGTTTAATTCAAATATACTTAAAAATTAACATTCATGATTTTTGTTTATTTTCTTTCTTTCTTTTATTATGGTTAAATTAAAAGACTAAATTATACAACTTTCTTTACCTATTGGATTCAACTTTTGATTAATTCGACAAATTTAAACTTAAAATATACGAAAATTCAAACAACAAAAATAATTATTGATCAATTCTAAAACAACAAAAAAGCACCTTAAATGAGGTTAATACCTGTACAGAACTAATTTATTTTGGTGTTTTCCCGGCTTACTGGAACCTATTTAAATTATTCTAAAATTGATTTTAATTTGCCTTTTCAGCGAAAATTCTAATTAAAAAATAAATTTATCAATGTTCTTGAGTATTTGGTAGTTATATTTCTTTCTTTTTCTTTTTTATATCTATCTATCTATCTATCTATCTATCTATCTATCTATCTATCTATCTATCTATCTGTCTATCTATCTATCTATCTATCTATCTATCACATTTTGTTCATATATATATGTTTATCAATCTATGTATATAACTCAGTCTGTTTATATCTATTTGTCTCTTTAAATCAATAAAATTAGACGTAATAATTGACAGATTATTCAACCATAGGATAAAAATGCACTCTGAACCGAAATAATAGTTTATTCATACCAAAGGTCCCTTTAAGTTCAAAAATAAAAAAAATGTATTATTTCTCTCCCTTTTTTTAATGCTGGGATACAGAGAATTGGAGGCCGTTTACATTAAATCAAAGTAATACACACGTATTAAAATCACGTTTACATTGCATTTATATATATGGTTCTGTTGTTAACTTTTCGGTCTATTGCGTAGCATGACGTTATAGAACCGTATTACTAATTTACTCGCTGCGTATGCTATTTAGTGACAGTTCTCGTGGCATAGCAATGTTTTATGTCAACAAAAGAGAATACCAACTCTGATAGTAGATATATTTAGGTTAATGTCCGTTCAGCATCTCTGAAGAGGGCTTATGACAAGTATAATAAAAAAATAAAATGTTGGACAATTTTTGTCTTTGTTTTCACTAGAAATTAAAGCTAAATTACGATGTTCAGAACGCTCATGATTAGGCATAATAAACATTCATTGTCTTTTATATTTAACAATATATATATATATATATATATATATATATATATATATATATATATATATATATATATATTTTAATTCAGGTACTTCAATCCAAGGGAAAAAAGCAGGAAGGTAAATTCCAAAAAACCCGATCCTAATTAATATTAAAAATTTATTTTAATATTAAAAAATGATACAGGAAGAGAGCTCCATGTAATAAAATATTACAGAGCAAATATATATTAAAAAAGGATTAATTCAAAGATGTTGAATGGCCATTTCGATATGAAGATCCCCACGGGGGACGACACATCACCTCAGCAACAGAAAAAACCTTTCAGAAACTGGAGAAAAATTAGTCTACTTTTCCTTTTTAAATAGATTGCAAAGAAATTAAAAAATAAATAAATAATAAAATAAAATAAAATAAAAATAAAAATAAAGGGAAAGAAAAAGAAAAAGAAAACGAAAAAGAAAAAGAAAAAGATAGAATAAAATCAAATAAATAAGAATAGAAAAAAAATTGACATCGTCTGGGTTCGCAAAAAAAAGGGAGAATGTAACTAAAAATTAACAGACAGCCGTGTTAAATCGACCTAAGTTTAAGCAACACGGAATATATATATATATATATATATATATATATATATATGCTATCATTACGAAATATATATATATGTATCATACACGGAATATATATATATATATATATATATATATATATTATGCTATCATTACGATTGAGCTCTCTGGAGAAGAAATTTTAAAAACAGTTTCTACTTCGGCTATAATGCGTGACTCTTCAGAAATTAATTGAGTTCTCTCGGTGACTGGCGTCTGTATACACTGCTTACACACAAGACGTTAAAATTTTCCTTCTTTGATGCCATGCGCTGATGACTTAGGGAGTAGAGACACCGACTGACCCCAAATTGGTCGAGTTTCGATCCTGGCCAGAAGCAAGTGGATATGTCTAGCCACACTGATGAGCTGTGATTTAGCGAAACGGGCTTGTATGTGGATGATTATATATATATATATATTAGTCTTCCACATACAAGCCTGTTAAATATAAAAGATCATGAATGTTTATATATATATATAGATGGATATTGCGTCGTGGTTTTGAATTGCAATGATGGATTTCGAGTTTTTCTGTTTCTCGTAAAAGGAAGTTATTGTTGGAACGTTGTGGTATTAGTTGCCTTGTTGATTTACATGTTCTAGCTTTAGCTAATATTTTCTATTTAACTTTAAGAGTTTTATCTGCATCTTTCAATTGCCAGAAGTATTTAGAGAGAGGTAGAAATATTATATATATATATATCATTGTATTATAGTTATGCTGATTAAATCATGTCTTAAAACTATTTAAACTATTTTTAGTATGGCTAATATATTGTTTGGTAAAATTAGTATTTTTAGTAGTCCAGATGGTACTTTGATATGCAATAGAATTTTTACGGCATTTATTTTTCAGAGAACATACGGTAGGTTTATGACAATTGCAAAAATTAGTATTATTATCGTTATTTATAGTTTCTTACGATTAATATCATTAAGGTGTTTTAGGATTTTATTATTATGCTTTTTTATTAACGTAAATTTTAATGCTTCCAAAACAAAGCTGCTATCTATTAACCATCACAAACAATCCCTACTGCCCTGCATTAGCATGTATCAGCCTAGTCTCCCTGAAATCAAAACACTGCACCTCCTCGGTTTAACTCTCACAACAGACCTCAAGTGGAATGACTATATAGAACCCAGCTAAATCCGAGACTAAGAAAGTCGGTTCTTTGTGTAGGGCTAGGAAGTTTTTTTCCGCCTGAAACAATCCTGCACATATATAAATTGGCCATCCGCCCGTGCATTGAATACTGTTAGCATATCTGCTCGGGTGCTCCTGCTATTCACCTAGGGGTTCTTGAAAAAATCCAACAGAGAATCTGTAATTTGATAGATCCTGACTTGGCAGCTCGGATACAGTCACTTTCTCACCGGCGCAATATGGCTTCCCTGTGTCTCTTCTAGAAATACTTTCATGGCTTTTGCTCCAATGAACTTAGTTCACAGAGCCCCCTATATATAAATTTACTCGAGATTAGCAAATAGGTCCCACCCTTTTACTGTGAAACCAATAAAGAGTAAACGCAAATTCTGCTCCATTAGCTTCTTTTCTCGCACTTCCCGCTTGTGGAATTCCCTTCCATTTACTTGCTTCTCCGACAGTTATAATCTCCAAGAATTTAAATTTAAAGTCAATAGTCTGCTCCTATCTCACTAACCTCTATCCTGTCTCTCATGCTCCTTTCTCCGTTCACTCCACTCTCATCAATATTCTCATCCTTCTCTTACCCACTTCTTGACACACCATATAACCTGTCACTCTTCCTCATAACTTTCCTTCTATGTAACCCCCTGAAAAACAGTGGTAGTGCTTAGGGTGATATGATTGTAAAAATATATATATATTTTTTTTTCTTCTATGTGCCCTGTCCCTTCAGGATGTAGGCGATCATTGTGGCTCTTAGTATGTGTGCTCCTGTTACTCCTGGCAACCCCCGTTCCGCTGTTATCCGCTGCCTTCCTCTGTCTCTCTTTCCTTCTATCTGGCCAGTCAGTATCAGGTTCTCCAGGCTCTCCTTCCTCATTGCGTATCCCAGGAACTTCAGTTGTCTCTTCCTGATGCTCAGTATTAATTTCCTTTTTGTTGCCATTCTTTCCAACACCTCATCGTTGCTCGCATGCTCAGTCCACGATATCCGCAGCATCCTTCTGTAGAGCCACATTTCCGCTGCTTCAAGTTTTGTCCTTATTTTCGATGATATTGTCCAGCATTCACTGCCGTATTGAAGAACTGACATCACATAGCAATCCAGCACTCTTTTCTTTGATTCTAGTGAAATTTTTTGTATGTTAGTACTTTACTCAGCTTCTGGAACGCGTCCTTTGCCATGCCAATTCGCCTTCGGATCTCTGTGTCGCACTTTCCATCTCCTGTTAGAACACTTCCTAGGTATTTAAATTTTTGTACTTGCTTGATTCTGGTATCCCCCACCTGTATCTGGCATTTTGGGATGCACCTTTTGCTGATGACCATGCATTCAGTTTTCTTAAAGTTTATTTGTAGTCCTTTTTTGTCGCTCTCCACCAATACCTTCTGTAGGAGGTCTTGTAGTTTCCTTTCCGTGTCTGCAATCAGCACTGTATCATCTGCATACCTTATGTTGTTCAAGTTGTGGTCTCCAATAACGAATCCTGGCGTGTCATCTAGGATCCTCAAAATATTCTCGCTGTACAGGTTGAACAAATCTGGTGAAAAGACACATCCTTGTCTTACGCCTCTTTCAATCTTTGTAAATCTACTGAGATCGTTACCTGTCTGTATGCATGCCGTTTGCTGCCAGTAGAGATTCTTGATTACTCTTATGTCTTTCCCGAAAATGTCGTGGCTGCCGAGCATCTCCATCAATTCTTTGTGTCGTTTCTTGTCGAATGCCTTCGCATAGTCAATGAAACATAGGTACAAGTCATTCTTCATTTGTATTGCCCTTTTGGAGAGCATCCTAATCATGAATATGGCGTTCCTTGTTCCAGTGTCTTTGACGAACCCGCATTGTTCCTGCCCTATCTCTGGCCTGATTCTGCTTCTCGCTCTATTTATCAGGATTCTGACAATCAGTTTTGTAATGTGACTCATTAAGTTGATAGTTCTGTGTAGTTCACACTCGTTTGCACCTGGTTTCTTCGGCAGTGCTATAAATATCGACTTGCATCTGGTATTATTCCACTGCTATAAATTTCGTTTATTATGTCGGTAATTTTTTTATGCCATATTCTTCTAAGGTTATCAGCAGCTCTGTCACTATGCCGTTTGAACTAGCTGCTTTGATTCTGTTCATTTTGGCCATTGCAGCTTCCACTTCGGATTTTAGTATTTCCGGTCCATCCACCCCCGGTTGTTCTCTCCTGTCTCAAAAAAGATTCTTTATATACTCTACCTATCGCTGGAGTATTTCCTCTTTCTCCAATATGATTGTCCCATCCTTGGATTTTATACATCCTGTTGAGGAGCAGGTTTATATATATATATATATATATATATATATATATATATATATAGTGATGATCATCCACGTATACTGTCTTAATATGTATAGGAAAGAATATTAATAAAAAGTTTTGAATTTAAAAATGTACTTTTTTTGAACAGTATTTGTTTATTTTTATTATATTTTATATTTCAGACCGTCCTCGGTCCTTATCAGTTGTTTCTGATGAAGGACCGAGGGCGGACTGAAATATAAAATATAATAAAAATAAACAAATACTGTTCAAAAAAAAGTACATTTTTAAATTCAAAACTTTTTATTAATATTCTTTCTTATATATATATATATATATATATATATATATATATATATATATAAAGATTATCAGTGCATTTTTACTAAGTTTCAGTGTATTTTTATTAGAAAATTTGATAAGGGGGTTAATAGTTGGGCGTTTTTTTCTGAACTAGGTTGAGAAATTTATAACCTAACCATTGGGTTGAATGATGGCGTGTATAAAATTATTTTTCTATTTCGATGATGTTTTGCTTATGATATTTAATATCATTGCATTTATAGCCGATGTTTTTAGGACTGTATTGTAGTAATGACTCTGTTTATAGAAAATATCTTCAGGAATTGTTGTTTATTCTGTGTTCAACTGAATGTGGTGTGTATTTAATAATAGACGGTGGGTGATTAGATTTAGGATGTATGTAGATAGGGTTGGCATTATGTTTTACATAGAATAGGCAATCATTGTTATCTAAATCTAGGGTAACGTCTAGACCGTCAACATTTTATGTTGCTTTGTACTTTTATTTAATATTTATTTAATATTGAAGTTCTTTATTATGCTGAATATGTATTTACAAATTCCATCTATTTCAGAATTAGTGAAATTATGGACAATCATGAGACAATCGTCTCTAAAGAATCCAATATCTGCTCTATCAACATCACAAAACAATGGCAACACATTATAACATTTTTGTGTGATTTCACGCACACAATTCTGTTAAAATATAACAACCTCACATCCCACTTTATTTATCTCATTTTATAGTCTTCTTTATTTTTAGTTTATCCCCTTACACACACACACATATATATATATATATATATATATATATATATATATATATATATATGTGTGTGTGTGTGTGTGTGTGTGTGTGTGTGTGTGTGTGAAAATATACTCATTTATGATTTGAGATTAAGGACAGGATGGTTAAATAAAATAAAGACAAGAGGAAAACTGTATTTTAAATCGCCTACGCATTTCGTCCTGTGATGGACTTTATCAAGGCAAAAAAGACGAAATGAGCTTTATTCTAAATTATGTATCTATAAACAAACTGTGTTGGCAACCACACAAACGCTCACAAATCATTTAAAAAGATTAACAGAATATTTAGTTTGAGAATTCCTTCATGTGTAGTACAAAGTCACGAGATGTTAAAATAAAGGGAATTCAACCGTCTTCTTTGAACTTTTATTATGTATGTTAGTCTGTTTTAGTATAATTTCCATAAGCAAAGGTGAGATTCAGAAAAATCCGGGGCGCAATATATATACGTTTCTTTAGATTTCTACTTGTTTCTCCGATGTACATAGTGGATCAATCTCGGCAATTTCTTCTGTATACACCTGCTTGTTCATCATTATGATTTTGGTTATTTTTAGATCTGATAATGTCTATAATAGTTTTCGAGGTAGTTGTTACTATGTGTGTGTTTTTTATATGAGATAGATTGTTCTGAATATTAAATGCAATGGAGTTGGTTGGTAGGATGATGTATTTGTTATTATTTAGATTATTATTGTTAACAGTGTTTCTTTTGTTGTGGTTGGATGTATTATGTGCCTTTCTTTTTGCATTGTGAATAAACACTACAATTACACTACAATTAATGCCTTTCAGCTTTGAACTTCTCTGCTTGTTTGAAGTTCTAAACTGTAGTTCCTGTTTTTTAAGAATACAGGCGCAAACTTTGACCGCTCTATCTATTGCTCTATTAGATTCTTATTGCTTCTGGGCAAAGAAATCTAGGCTCTGATCAAAGCTAAAGTCGTTAATCATCTCACCTCTCACGATCTAATCTCTGATAATCAAAATGGCATCCGCTTTTCCAGGTCTAACTCTGATGTTCTAATGGCCATCAATGAATATGCATATCAGGCTCTAGATAATACTGGCGTATCTCGAGCTATTGCTCAAGATACCCCGAATGCGTTTGACAGAGTTTGGCATCATGGTTTTCTGTGCAAGCACCATGGCTACTGTATTTTTGGACGATGGTTTCATTTAATACAATCGTTCTTATAAAATCCAGATCCCTCAAAACACTGTCCTAGATCCTACGCTGTTTCTGGTCTTCATGAAAGATCTTTCTTATATCATCAGTTCCCGAGTAGGCATTTATGCAGATGACCACCATTTACTCCGGTTTTAAAAGAAAAACTGCCAAGGATGACTAAGTAAACTTGCTCTTGAAACAGACCTTTAATCACTGGTTAAAAGAGTTTGTAAATTTTCATGTCTCTAAAACAAAACTGCTCTTCTTTAACCACCATAGAGAAACTTTCCGGATAATCAGCCGTGTGGCTGATGCAAGTTACCGCGAGAGCAAAACACTGAGTTTCCTTGGCCTTACTTTTTCAATAGACCCGAAGTAGAACGAATATATCGGATCAATAGATGCATCTACTGCATGCAGATTTAGATCTGTGTCGGATCAGAAACTTTTCTCGTCAAAATCCCGCTTCCACATTTATAAATTTACCATTCGTCATTGAATTGAATATTGTTGCAGTATCTGATTGGGTGACCATGGCATTCATCTCGAGGTTAGTAACGAAATGCGAAAATGATCTGCAATGTAATCAGGCTTAACTTAGATCTCGGCATGAGTAACTTTCTCACCGACGAGAATCGGAAGTCTCTGTCTATTCTATATATATTTTCAAGTTAACTGCACTGATAAGCTATTTTCCCTGGAATTACTCCCAAGTGAATTTAAAATTTATAAATTTACCATTTGTCTTTGCATTGAATACTGCTACCATATCTGATTGGAGGATCATGCCATTCATCTCGAAGTTAGTAAAGAAATACGAAAATGATCTGCAATGTAATCAGGCTTAACTTAGTTCTCGGCATGAGTAACTTTCTCACCGACGAGAATCGGAAGTCTTTGTCTATTCTACATATATTTTCAAGTTAACTGCACTGATAAGCTATTTTTCCTGGAATTACGCCCAAGTGAATTCAAGCGCGTAATACTAGATTGACATTTAGGTTCCAGCCTTGTACCGTTAAATATTTATATGCAACTATCACTTCTCGAACAGTTACTTTTCTCGCATTTCTAGCCTGTGGAAATTCTTTCCTTTTAGTTGCTGCTCTGATATATATATATATATATATATATATATATATATATATATATATATATATATACTAATTTTAAGGTGTTTCTATTAAACAATTTGGTTTAAGGAGTGGTGTTTGATAACTAGATTTAAAAAGTATTTACCTGTGTTTACATTGGACAACTTGAGAAAGGAGGGTTGAACCATATTATTTGTTTTTCTAACTTTACTTTCGTTTCTAGTGTTGTCTTTCAATTTTTCTATGTATAATATTTCATCTTTAAAATCACTCTTCTTTAGGGCTTCATTGTATATTGTTTTATTCTCATCGAATACTTCCTTATTAGAATATTCTTTATTAATTCTAATTTTGACTGTTTTGGGCATCTGTTTTATGACATATATATATCTATATATCACTGGGTTCGTATTCATTCATCTATGTCAGATAGACATCTATAGATGTTCCTATCTATCTATCTATCTATCTATCTATCTATCTATCTATCTATCTCAGTCTTTTCTGTTCGTCTTTTAGTATTATGTTAATCCGTTTGTATCTTTCTATTAACGTTTCTACTTATCACATATAGCATTACACTCCATTCCAGTTTGTTCATTATATATATATATATATATATATATATATATATATATATATATATATAAAATAGATAATGAAGCCTTTGGTAGACAAGCCTTCCTGTAATTGCATCAATAAGACAAATTGTCCCGTTGATGGCAGGTGAAATTCTGAAAACGCTATCTATGAAGCCACTATTTGTCCAGTGGAGGACCCGAACCATAACCATAAGTTTATATAGGGATATCTGAAGGTAGTTGGAAGCAGAGACTATACAACCACAGAAAATCTTTCTCCAACGTTTTTTTTTTTGAAAAATCAAACTGCCCTATCTAAGCAATATTGGAATCTTAAAGATGGAGGATTTACCTCACTGCTTAGATGGAGGATTGTGAAATACGTCAATACTCCCAACAGTTTCAGGGATAGGTGCAATTTATGTCTGGATGAGAAATTAATGATTATAAAATATAATAATCCTAAAGAATTTCTAAATCAACAGGAAGAATTAATATTTAAATGCCGACACAAAAATGGATTTAAAATAGAATAGATAAATACTGATTGTGATTTGAATTAATGTAAATTATATTAATTTACATTAATTTAACTTTTTAAAAAAGTGTTTGCCTTGAAAAATTCTGGAATGTGCTGTTAATATCTTTTAACAGAAAAGGTTGTTTTGTTTTTGTAATTTATAAATTTTTAATTTTAATTTTTTCAATTTTTTGCAATTTTTTGTGTCTTTATTTTTATTTTTATAATTATTATATTTATAGGTATTTTTATGTTTCTTTTTCCTCGTTTTTTCAGAGTATTATTTTTATACTATGATTATTATTATTATTAAATTTAAATTCTTTTCTATATCGTTCTAATTTTTATCTTTTTATTTTTATTTTCCCCCTCCCTCCTTTTATGTTTATCTTTTTAACGTTTCATTTTTTAATGATTTAATTATTTTAAAGAAAACTTTTAGAAATTAATAGGGCATTTTTGAATTCTAGTAAGAGTAGTTATTTTTTCAATATGTATTGAAATTATGTTGCACAATTTAGTTTCGTACTGTAGATATATCCCATTATATTTTAAATTAAATTTCAATGTTAAATTTGATATGTATGTTAATATATTACAGCTAAATTTTCAACGTCAGGTTAATATGAGTTTACAGTCATAACTTATTATATTTTTATTTTATTGTGATTTTTATTTGTTTATAATGATTACATTTATCGGTACTTTTGTAATTTTTTTATCTTCTTATGTGATAGAATGAATATTATTATTATCATTAGTAGTAGTAGTAGTAGTAGTAGTAGTAGTAGCATTTTTATTATTTTTATTATAATTATCATTACGTCTGAGAGAAATTTTGTTTGATACATACATGTATTTATAAATGCATATGTGTGTAAATACATACATTTATGTGTATATATGTATGTATACATATATTTGTTATCTCTTTATTGTCTTATTTGTTATTATTATCATTATTATTGTTATTATTATTATTTTTAATAATTTTAGATTATTATTATCTATTATTAGTATTGTGAGTATTTTAGATAGTATTTAAAACTGTATTTTAATAAATTATATTTTCTTATTAGTAGTTATTATTTTAACTATAGTTAGAATAAATTACTACTATTGGTTATAATCTAATTTATGCTAGATTATATGATTTATTTTTCGTCATATATATTCTTTATAGTCAGTATATATTAATTTAAGGGTAAAAATCCCTTTTAACGTTTCTATGAATGAATTATATACGTCGGTTTCGATCTAGCGTTTTTTTTTTTCATTTGTTTAATTATTTTAAAATCATTTCTATCGTGAATTCTATCTTTTCCTTCTTTTTTTTTTTTTTTTTTGTATTTCCCCCTTCTTATCAAATGTTTCCTGTTTCTATATTTAAATTTTAAATTTTATTATTTTCAATTATTTTAACAATATTTTTAAATTAGTATTAATTTTTAAATTAATAGTAATATTAGTTATTTTTTCAAATTGTTTTAAAATTATGATGTAAATTTTTTTTTTTTGTACCGTAAATATATACCGGTATATTTTAAATTAAGTTAGGTGGCTTGAAACGCTAAGAATTGCTGTTATTGTATTTCTTTGTCCTTTCTTTTTCTCTTCTTGCTTTCCATTCTGTTTTTTTTTTTTCTATTTCCCCTTTTTACTTTTTTTCTCTTTTTTCTTTTTCAACTTGTTTCTTTTCTTTGTATTAATCAATCGTCTATCTTTTCTTTATCCTCACTTTCCTCTTTCTTTAGGGGTTCTTTTTCAATTGAGCTAGAAATCTTCGTAAATAACCGTTACAAATGTCTGTTCTAATATGGCCATGAGAACATCTATGTAAAATTAAATAAAAGAAAAGGAATTTTTTTGGTGGGGAGGGGATTTTGATTATTAACTGTGGTACCATTTGGGTCTGACGAGCCAAGATAATAACATCATAACGCGGTAAAATATGTATTACCCATTGTAATAATCAAAAATTTTTATAAATTTTATTACTCTGTTACATTAAATAAATGAATTTAACATTGAGTTTTCTTGAGTTCGTCTCTATTGGAATTTACCTGGATTACATACCAAGTGTACTATGTTCTATCTCTCTCTCTCTCTCTATATATATATATATATATATATATATGTGTGTGTGTGTGTGTGTGTGTGTGTGTGTGTGTGTGTGTGTGGTCAACAATCACGATTTTATGCAGGTTTCATTAAAAATGAATGACAGAGAAGTTATGAAGTTTCTTATATAATTTTTCATATAATCATGCGATTTTTTTCTTTTGGGGACATAAATTATATAAAAATTGTTTAAATGTTTTGTGTATCCGAGCGCTATACTTTTAGCCATTTTTAAAGATTAATGTTATTTTATGTGTAAAAAAATATATGTGGGAGTATGAAGTTTATAGAGTAGTGGCATATCTTATGTTTAGCTTCTTTTGTTTTGTTTTGTTTTTGTTTTTTTGCTAGTGGATGATGCTAGGATATTTGTGTTATTAACAAGTATGTTTATGATAGGGCTTAATAGGTTTCCGTGTGTGTTTATATGAGATCGAATCGAACTCCGTTGAAAGAGATGCAGCGTGAGTTTTCGAGACAGTTTCGTAGTTGTATGGTCGATAGAATTATTTACGAAATTGGGTAGATCAAGTACGCAGTTTTTAACCAATTTTCGTAAATATTATTGGTTCGTTGTCATTTAAATCTCGCGGGTGAATTGTTGTTTTTGATGATGAGGTAGGTTATTTTAAATTTAGTATAATAATTAATAGGGATAATAATTAAAAAAGATAGATAGATAGATAGATAGATAGATAGATAGATAGATAGATAGATAGATAGATAGAGCAAGAAAGAAAGTAAGAGTGAAATCAGACGAAACTTTATAGATAAACAAAAAGGGGGATAGTGAGGGATTATATAGACGGACCACTGTATATATATACTAGCAGTATAGCCCGGCGTTGCTCGGCTGTAATTAAAGTTTCAAAACTAATCCATGGTTCTGGAGCTCAGACTCTTTGGACGTTGGCACGAAAGACTAAAAAGCAATAGTTGTTTCCAGTTGAAACGAAACCGTAGACTGAAAGAAAAATGAATGGATGTAAGTCAAATTTTGATTTCCTGGTATATCAAATAAGTTTTTTCGTCGTAAATTGAATTTTGAAGGCTAAATAAGTAAATGGTATCATGGCTGAGACTAAGAACTACAATTATACCTACTTAAAGCCAAACCCGAAGCAAAAACTGAAATAAAAGAGTTGAAAAAAAAAATAGACAGACAGGCAGATAAACACACACACACACAAACATCTTGCCTTTTATTTATTTTATATATTATCGGTTTTTTGCACTATTGTAAGAACTGCAACCTTGAACTTTCTGAATATCGTTTCTTAGGTCTTTGTCTACGAGTGTATCAAATTTGATTAAAATCGGACCACTCCTTCTATTTTTATTTTATTTTTTTTTTTAATCATATCACCCCGAGCAAGGCAGTAACGCCACTGGTGTGCAGGGGGCTACGTGAGAGTGAAAAGATTTGGAAAAGAGAAAGCCGGAAACCACATCCTAAACAGGGAACAAGGGATGAGCCTCTACACCTGTACAATAGACGTGGGTGGAGTGTGAACCGGGCGATAGTTTAGTCTATCTACTCCAATTGAAAAAAAAAAAAAAGAAAAAGAAAAGAAAAGTGAAAAGATTGGAAAAGAGAAAGCCGGAAACCACATACTAAACCCGGAACAAGGGATGAGCGTCTACACCTGTACAATATAACCCGATTTTTCGATTATCTATTTTCGATATTCATCGGGGGTGCCTCGACACAAAATCCAGCTAAGAACACTCGCAGACGCTTATAGTACAACTGTGTAAATTTTCAAGAAAATCGGTTCAGCCGTTTCGGAGTTTATAGGTAACAGACAAACACACACAGACACACACAGACACAGACAAAGTTCCATTTATTATATCGGTTTATATAGATAGATAGATAGATAGATAGATAGATAGATAGATAGATAGATAGATAGATAGATAGATAGATACGAACAAACTGAGGTACATACATACGTACATACATACATATGAACTGAGTGAAATTGATAGATAATAATAGAATGAGATAGATAACTGTGAACAAACGTATAAAAATATATAAAGAAAATGAGAGAAAGAGACAGACGGATAGACAAACATATATACAGGCACAGATAGATAGATAGATAGATAGATAGATAGATAGATAGATAGATAGATAGATAGATAGATAGATAGATAGATAGAAAATGTAACGTGATCGATCCTGTCTTGGCGGACCGGCTGCAACCACTCTCACACCGGCGTGACGTGGCATTCCTGTGCCTCTTCTACAAGTACTTTCACGGTTTCTGCTCCTATGAACTTAGGTCATTGGTGCCACCTAGGTACGAATTTACACGAGATAATAGATTAGCAACTTGGTCCCACCCTTTACCAGTGAAACAGATAAGATATAACCGTAATTTCTACTCCAACAGCTTCTTTTCTCGCGCTTCCCGCCTGTGGAATTCCCTCCCACTTGCCTGCTTCCCCGACGGCTACAATCTCCAGGAGTTTAAATGTAAGGTCAATAGACACATCCTAACACACAAACTTGCATCTATTCTTTCAAACTCTCTCACCATCTAACCAACCCTCATTCTCGGTACCCTTACCCGTCTATCACCCCCCTTCTGACATTTCCTATATCTAACCATTCTTTTTCCCATCACTTCCCCTATCCTATGTAACCATCTGCGCAATAGTGGCAGTGGAATGCCTTGCTCGGGGTGAAACGATTAAAAAAATAGATAGATAGATAGATAGATAGATAGATAGATACATACATACATACATACATACATACATACATACATACATATGAAGTGAGATATGTAGATACGAACGGACTGAGAAAGATACTAAGAGAAACAAAATAAGATATATAAACATCAACAGACATATCTATCTATCTATCTATCTATCTATCTATCTATCTATCTATCTATCTATCTATCTATCTAAATATAAATATAAATATGTGTGTGTGTTTTGTGTGTGTATTTACCGACAGACAAGAGATACATTAGGTCAACTGATAGATAGATAGATAGATAGATAGATAGATAGATAGATAGATCTGAATAGACTGAGATAGATAGATAGATAGATAGATAGATAGATAGATAGATAGATAGATAGATAGATAGATCGAATAGACTGAATGATAGATAGATAGATAGATAGATAGATAGATAGATAGATAGATAGATAGATCGAAAGACTGAGATAGATAGATAGATAGATAGATAGATAGATAGATAGATAGATAGATAGATAGATAGATAGATAGATTATTATGCTTATTTAATATCATATTTATACAAATATGTTTATGTGCGTGCTTATTTGTCCATGCATGTAACATATACATAGCAGTATCTTAACACTGGTGTGGCCAATATAATATGGAGAAAATCGACATAACAAATTACTATTGTATCAGATGTGTTGCTCAACTTTTCCCCCTTACTGTCCGTGTAAGATAAATCTCTCGTGTCCGCCCCTACTAATTAAAAAAACAATCATTCATTCGAAATCTAATTACTAGAGACAACGTAGTTAAGGTAAATATAAAATAAAATGAAATAAAAAAATAAAGATATTACAAAATGAAATGAAGACTGGGAAAAAGGAAACATAACTACTGTATTAGGTGTATTTTGGTTTTCAGTAATTTTTTAATAATTTTTTTTTTTTTTCAAATTATGCGCATTTATTTATTTTGTGTTGTAACAGTTTTGGAAGACACAAAGCAGAGGAGTTGTTGAGCGAATTAGTTGAAATCTTTTAGAATATTTAATTAAATTTCTTTGTATGCATTCGGGAAACGATTCGAGCCAGCGGCTATGATTACCGTGCATAACAAACAAGCTAAACCTTTACTTTAAAGAAATCATACTCAGTTGCGACATTAAGGTTTTCGTAAAAGTCTTTAAAAGAGCTGGTAGGTGCATGGGGTGGAGGGAGTGATAGGCAAAGTACAAGACTGCGTGTCGTGATGAACTACTATATTTTGTGTATTTTTCTTCTTTTTTATTTTTTTTTGTTTAAGGAACGGTCGTTTAACTAAATTACCAGTCAGAGAAAGTTTTCATTTTCTTTTTATATATAAGAAAAAGAAATGAAACAGTATTGAGAAAAAAGAAACAACAAAAAATATATATGAAGTATTTCACTATACTTTTAATTTCACTTACAAAAATGAGATTATGATAACATATTTAGTTTTCAATTATTTTTTATTATATAGTTTTTAATTTTTCTAATTTTCTGTTATTTTTACTTTTTATTTTCCAGTCTTCCACTTTTTTATAAGACGGCTACATTATATTTTAGTAATAATAAAAATTCATTAAAATAGCTTCGATAATTCAACTTATATCGATTTTATTTTTTGATATGAAAATATTTTTAAGAATATATTTTTATTTAGTTATTCTTATCTGTTGTTTTTCTTAAAATGTAATAAAACATAAACATTTAAACATGATTTATGTCTATGTCAGATAAAATAATTAAACTAATATGGAAATGAATCAATTTATTTCTTTTCAAACTTACGCGGGGTGATTGATAACTAAGGTCTTCAATCGTAAAAATCAATGATTAACTCACAAGTATTATATTAATGAGGCAGGTATTAGAATGAAGTAAGTGCAAGCAAACACGGATAATTCATAGGTACTGTTTTCAAGCCTATAAAATAAGATTCGAATAATATGAAGAAATAACAAAGTAGTTATGAAAATGAAGTAAATTACTTTTTAAAACGACAAGATATAATTTATAAAAAAACTTCTTCATGCTTGTTAAGTAATATTTTCATGCCTATCAAACAAGTTTCTTGACTTCAGAGACTATACCAAACAAGTATCTAAATCATTTAATTTAATCTTCAAAACTATAAGTCATATTGATATAAAAATTATTCAATCCTCTAAACAATTTTCAAGACAGTAAAAAGAATAACCAAACTTGTATCAAAATGAAATTAACCACTCTACAAAACCACAAGGCATAATTGATAAATAATGTCTTCGTGTATATAAATCAATTTTCCGGACATCAGAAAGAATTACAGGTATCAAAATGATGTGAACTACTCTTAAAATCTGCAAAGGATAAATACAGGTATCAAAATGATGTAAACTACTCTTAAAATCTGCAAAGGATAATTACAGGTATCAAAATGATGTAAACTACTCTTAAAATCTGCAAAGGATAATTACAGGTATCAAAATGATGTAAACTACTCTTAAAATCTGCAAAGGATAATTACAGGTATCAAAATGATGTAAACTACTCTTAAAATCTGCAAAGGATAATTACAGGTATCAAAATGATGTAAACTACTCTTAAAATCTGCAAAGGATAATTACAGGTATCAAAATGATGTAAACTACTCTTAAAATCTGCAAAGGATAATTACAGGTATCAAAATGATGTAAACTACTCTTAAAATCTGAAAAGGATAATTACAGGTATCAAAATGATGTAAACTACTCTTAAAATCTGCAAAGGATAATTACAGGTATCAAAATGATGTAAACTACTCTTAAAATCTGCAAAGGATAATTACAGGTATCAAAATGATGTAAACTACTCTTAAAATCTGCAAAGGATAATTACAGGTATCAAAATGATGTAAACTACTCTTAAAATCTGCAAAGGATAATTACAGGTATCAAAATGATGTAAACTACTCTTAAAATCTGAAAAGGATAATTACAGGTATCAAAATGATGTAAACTACTCTTAAAATCTGCAAAGGATAATTACAGGTATCAAAATGATGTAAACTACTCTTAAAATCTGCAAAGGATAATTACAGGTATCAAAATGATGTAAACTACTCTTAAAACCTGCAAAGGATAATTACAGGTATCAAAATGATGTAAGCTACTCTTAAAATCTGCAAAGGATAATTACAGGTATCAAAATGATGTAAACTACTCTTAAAATCTGCAAAGGATAATTACAGGTATCAAAATGATGTAAACTACTCTTAAAATCTGAAAAGGATAATTACAGGTATCAAAATGATGTAAACTACTCTTAAAATCTGCAAAGGATAATTACAGGTATCAAAATGATGTAAACTACTCTTAAAATCTGCAAAGGATAATTACAGGTATCAAAATGATGTAAACTACTCTTAAAATCTGCAAAGGATAATTACAGGTATCAAAATGATGTAAACTACTCTTAAAATCTGCAAAGGATAATTACAGGTATCAAAATGATGTAAACTACTCTTAAAATCTGCAAAGGATAATTACAGGTATCAAAATGATGTAAACTACTCTTAAAATCTGCAAAGGATAATTACAGGTATCAAAATGATGTAAACTACTCTTAAAATCTGCAAAGGATAATTACAGGTATCAAAATGATGTAAACTACTCTTAGAATCTGCAAAGGATAATTACAGGTATCAAAATGATGTAAACTACTCTTAAAATCTGCAAAGGATAATTACAGGTATCAAAATGATGTAAACTACTCTTAAAATCTGCAAAGGATAATTACAGGTATCAAAATGATGTAAACTACTCTTAAAATCTGCAAAGTACTCTGAGGTATCAAAGGTAATGATGTAAACTACTCTTAAAATCTGCAAGGATAATTACAGGTATCAAAATGATGTAAACTACTCTTAAAATCTGCAAAGGATAATTACAGGTATCAAAATGATGTAAACTACTCTTAAAATCTGCAAAGGATAATTACAGGTATCAAAGTGATGTAAAACTACTCTTAAAATCTGCAAAGGATAATTACAGGTATCAAAATGATGTAAACTACTCTTAAAATCTGCAAAGGATAATTACAGGTATCAAAGTGATGTAAACTACTCTTAAAAACTGCAAAGGATAATTACAGGTATCAAAATGATGTAAACTACTCTTAAAATCTGCAAAGGATAATTACAGGTATCAAAATGATGTAAACTACTCTTAAAATCTGCAAAAGGATGATTACAGGTATCAAAATGATGTAAACTACTCTTAAAATCTGCAAAGGATAATTACAGGTATCAAAATGATGTAAACTACTCTTAAAATCTGCAAAGGATAATTACAGGTATCAAAATGATGTAAACTACTCTCTTAAAATCTGCAAAGGATAATTACAGGTATCAAAATGATGTAAACTACTCTTAAAACCTGCCAAAGGATAATTACAGGTATCAAAATGATGTAAACTACTCTTAAAATCTGCAAAGGATAATTACAAGTATCAAAATGATGTAAACTACTCTTAAAATCTGCAAAGGATAATTACAGGTATCAAAATGATGTAAACTACACTTAAAATCTGCAAAGGATAATTACAGGTATCAAAATGATGTAAACTACTCTTAAAATCTGCAAAGGATAATTACAGGTATCAAAATGATGTAAACTACTCTTAAAATCTGCAAAGGGATAATTACAGGTATCAAAATGATGTAAACTGCTCTTAAAATCTGCAAAGGATAATTACAGGTATCAAAATGATGTAAACAACTCTTAAAATCTGCAAAGGATAATTACAGGTATCAAAATGATGTAAACTACTCTTAAAACCTGCAAGGATAATTACAGGTATCAAAATGATGTAAACTACTCTTAAAACCTGCAAAGGATAATTACAAGTATCAAAATGATGTAAACTACTCTTAAAATCTGCAAAGGATAATTACAGGTATCAAAATGATGTAAACTACTCTTAAAACCCAAAGGATAATTACAGGTATCAAAATGATGTAAGCTACTCTTAAAATCTGCATAAGGATAATTACAGGTATCAAAATGATGTAAACTACTCTTAAAACCTGCAAAGGATAATTACAGGTATCAAAATGATGTAAACTACTCTTAAAACCTGCAAAGGATAATTACAGGTATCAAAATGATGTAAACTACTCTTAAAATCTGCAAAGGATAATTACAGGTATCAAAATGATGTAAACTACTCTTAAAACCTGCAAAGGATAATTACTGAGTATCAAAATGATGTAAACTACTCTTAAAATCTGCAAAGGATAATTACAGGTATCAAAATGATGTAAACTACTCTTAAAATCTGCAAAGGATAATTACAGGTATCAAAATGATGTAAACTACTCTTAAAATCTGCAAAGGATAATTACAGGTATCAAAATGATGTAAACTACTCTTAAAATCTGCAAAAGGATAATTACAGGTATCAAAATGATGTAAACTACTCTTAAAATCTGCAAAAGGATAATTACAGGTATCAAAATATTAGTGTAAACTACTCTTAAAATCTGCAAAGGATAATTACAGGTATCAAAATGATGTAAACTACTCTTAAAATCTGCAAAGGATAATTACAGGTATCAAAATGATGTAAACTACTCTTAAAACCTGCAAAGGATAATTACAGGTATCAAAATGATGTAAACTACTCTTAAAATCTGCAAAGGATAATTACAGGTATCAAAATGATGTAAACTACTCTTAAAACCTGCAAAGGATAATTACGGGTATCAAAATGATGTAAACTTCTCTTAAATCTGCAAAGGATAATTACAGGTATCAAAATGATGTAAACTACTCTTAAAATCTGCAAAGGATAATTACAGGTATCAAAATGATGTAAACTACTCTTAAAATCTGCAAAAGGATAATTACAGGTATCAAAATGATGTAAACTACTCTTAAAATCTGCAAAGGATATTTTACAGAATTATCAAAATGATGTAAACTACTCTTAAAATCTGCAAAGGATAATTACAGGTATCAAAATAGTGTAAACTACTCTTAAAATCTGCAAAGGATAATTACAGGTATCAAATGATGTAAACTACTCTTAAAACCTGCAAAGGATAATTACAGGTATCAAAATGATGCTTCTCTTAAAACCTGCAAAGGATAATTACAAGTATCAAAATGATGTAAACTACTCTTAAAATCTGCAAAGGATAATTACAGGTATCAAAATGATGTAAACTACTCTTTCCCAGCCTGCAAAGGATAATTACAGGTATCAAAATGATGTAAGCTACTCTTAAAATCTGCAAAGGATAATTACAGGTATCAAAATGATGTAAACTACTCTTAAAACCTGCAAAGGATAATTACAGGTATCAAAATGATGCTTCTCTTAAAACCTGCAAAGGATAATTACAGGTATCAAAATGATGTAAACTACTCTTAAAATCTGCAAAGGATAATTACAGGTATCAAAATGATGTAAACTACTCTTCAAAACCTGCAAAGGATAATTACAGGTATCAAAATGATGTAAACTACTCTTAAAATCTGCAAAAGGATAATTACAGGTATCAAAATGATGTAAACTACTCTTAAAATCTGCAAGGTGAAATTACAAATTAAATGATGTAAACTACTCTTAAAATCTGCAAAGGATAATTACAGGTATCAAAATGATGTAAACTACTCTTAAAATCTGCAAAGGATAATTACAGGTATCAAAATGATGTAAACTACTCTTAAAATCTGCAAAGGATAATTACAGGTATCAAAATGATGTAAACTACTCTTAAAATCTGCAAAGGATAATTACAGGTATCAAAATGATGTAAACTACTCTTAAAATCTGCAAAGGATAATTACAGGTATCAAAATGATGTAAACTACTCTTAAAACCTGCAAAGGATAATTACAGGTATCAAAATGATGCTCTTCTCTTAAAATTTGCAAAGGATAATTACAGGTATCAAAATGATGTAAAACTACTCTTAAAACCTGCAAAGGATAATTACAGGTATCAAAATGATGTAAACTACTCTTAAAATCTGCAAAGGATAATTACAGGTATCAAAATGATGTAAACTACTCTTAAAATCTGCAAAGGATAATTACAGGCTCAAGGCTGTTCCATAAACTACTCTTAAAATCTGCAAAGGATAATTACCAGGTATCAAAATGATGTAAACTACTCTTAAAAATCTGCAAAAGGATATTTACAGATATCCAAAATGATGTAAACTACTCTTAAAATCTGCAAAGGATAATTACAGGTATCAAAATGATGTAAACTACTCTTAAAATCTGCAAAGGATAATTACAGGTATCAAAATGATGTAAACTACTCTTAAAACCTGCAAAGGATAATTACAGGTATCAAAATGATGTAAACTACTCTTAAAATCTGCAAAGGATAATTACAGGTATCAAAATGATGTAAACTACTCTTAAAATCTGCAAAGGATAATTACAGGTATCAAAATGATGTAAACTACTCTTAAAATCTGCAAAGGATAATTACAGGTATCAAAATGATGTAAACTTCTCTTAAAATCTGCAAAGGATAATTACAGGTATCAAAATGATGTAAACTACTCTTAAAACCTGCAAAGGATAATTACAGGTATCAAAATGATATAAACTACTCTTAAAATCTGCAAAGGATAATTACAGGTATCAAAATGATGTAAACTATAGCAAAATCTGCAAAGGATAATTACAGGTATCAAAATGATGTAAACTACTTTTAAAATCTGCAAAGGATAATTACAGGTATCAAAATGATGTAAACTACTCTTAAAACCTGCAAGGATAATTACAGGTATCAAAATGATGTAAACTACTCTTAAAACCTGCAAAGGATAATTACAGGTATCAAAATGATGTAAACTACTCTTAAAATCTGCAAAGGATAATTACAGGTATCAAAATGATATAGCTTCTCTTAAAATCTACAAAGGATAATTACAGGTATCAAAATGATGTAAACTACTCTTAAAATCTGCAAAGGATAATTACAGGTATCAAACTGATGTAAACTACTCTTAAAATCTGCAAAGGATAATTACAGGTATCAAAATGATGTAAACTACTCTTAAAATCTGCAAAGGATAATTGATAAGTAAAGTTTTCACGCCTCTAAAACAATTTCTAGTCATTAGAAAGAATAATGAAACGTATTAAATTTAACTAAATTCTTCTTCAAAACTACATGCAATAATTGTCTTCAAGCTTTTAAAACAAATTTTTAGAGACCAGAAAGTAGAACAAAGTATGCATCAAAATTAAATAAATTACTCTTAAAAAATAAAAGGGATAATTGATAATGGAGGGATTCACGACACTAAAAACGTTTTGTAGAGAGCGAACAGAATAACAAACCAGGTATCAACACGAAGTAAGTTACTCCTCAAAACTAAAATCTGTGTTTTATATGTATAGTCTCCAAGCATATAAAACAAGTTTGTAGTCCTCAGAAAGAATATCAAACAAGTATCAAAATGTGAATTACTTATCAAATCTACAAGTGATAATTGATACGTAGTCTTCAATCTAATAAAGATGTTTTGTAGACATCAGAAGACAACAGTTATCAAAAGTAAGTCAGTTAAAAGGAGAGACGGTTAGCACTCCCCTTGACAAGAACGGAATAAGATCATTTGATCTTCCTAACACATATGGGCATTTGCTTCCTACTTCGAAGCAAACCTATTTAAATGGATGTGCGTTGTGGTACAATGGATATCGGCTCGGAACAAGAAGCCGGGGAGCCGAGTTCGAATTCCAGTTGAATCCATTGTATTCATTTACGCGCAAATACCCTTGGGAAAGGTATTAATCCGTCTCTTCCTTCCAGTTATAGGTTAAATAGCAGGACAGATTGGGTTCTATAGCCTTGGTTGGCAACCAGTCTACCGCAGAAAGCAATGGCAACCTACTGCGGGATAATCTTCTGCCCAGTCAGTCATATCTCAAAAAGAGACATGATCGCCCAAGCGTGTATCACGTATAGCACTTAACTGACTGACTCTATAAAACTAAAAGTTATAACTGATAAGTAATTCCATCAAGCCTAAGAATAAGTCTCAAAACATAAGAATCTGTAATGATACATGCATCAAAATGAAGTAAATTACTATTAAAAACTGCAAAGGATAATTGATGTGTAATGTACTAATGTCTTTAAAAATTTTGTGAACATCAAAAAGAATAACGAAACTGGTATCAAATAAAGTAAATTATTCTCCAAAATTTCAAAGAATTTTTTATAATTTATGTCTTCAAGCTTATAAATCAAGTTTCTAGACAAGAGAATGAATACCAGACAGCTATCAAAATAAAGTAAACCACTCATCAAATAATGACTGATAATTGACGATTTAGGTTTTTCTGCATATAAGATACATTTTTCCACATCAAAAAAAGGTAACAAAATATAGCGAATTTCTTTTCAAAATTACAAAGGTAGTTGATATGTAATTTCTTTAAATCTATCAAATAAGTTTCCAGACAAGTATCAAAATTATGTAAATTATACTTCAGGTCTGCAAGGGATAATTGATGGCAATTGACAAAGCATTTAAATTCTTGGAGATTGTAGTTGTCAGGTAAGTATACGGGAGGGAATTTCACAGGCAGGAAGTGCGATAAAAGAAGCTATTGAGTAGAAGTTGCAATTATATTTTATTTGTTTCACTGTAAAATGGTGGAACCTAATTGCTAGTTGCTGTAAAATGGTGGGACCCAATTTCTAGTTGCTCAAATAAATTTGTTCAGTGGGGGCATCATGGAGCTAAGCTCATCGGAGCAGAAGCCTTGAAAGTATTCATAGAAGAAACGGGGGAAGCCACATTATTTCGGTGAGAAAGTGATTGGAGTTGAGCTATCAGGTCGGGGTCGAATACATTGCAGATTCTCCGTTGGATTTTGTCAAGAACACCGAGATGAACAGCAGGAGCACCTGATTACATATGACAGCAGTATTCAATGCACTAGCGGATTTATATATGTGTAAGATAGATTCAGACGAGAAAAACTTCATGGCACTACACAGTGAACCGAATTTCCTAGCAGCAGATTTAGCTATGAATAAAATGTAGTCATTTCACTTGAGGTCGGCTGAAAAAAATTGGTAAGAGGCTGATAGGGCAATAGAACAATAATTAAAGAAAGCAGATAATAGGTAAACAGAAAAAAATAACAAAACAGGTATTAAAATTAAGTAAATTACTCTTCAAACTACAGGGTATAATTAATAAGTTAGGTCTTCACGCCTTTAAACAAGTTTCTAGCTTTCAGTAAGAATAATAAAACAAATATCAAAATAATAATTTTTTTTTTTAATCATTTCACCCCGAGCAAAGCGGAAACGCCACTGATGTGCAGGGGGTTACATAAATGTAAAAAGATTAATTAGAAAAGAGTGAGGAGTACAAACTAGATAGAAAGGAACAATAGAAAGCAGGTGCGATGACAGATACATAGGTGGAGAGAAAGGGAAGGTTATACAGGGATGGGGAGAGAGCTAGAGTCCAGTGGTTAGTAGATGAGTATTGACTTTGCATTTAAATTTCTGTAGGTCGTAGCCGTCAGGAAAGCAAGAATACGGGAGCGAGTTGCACAGGCGGGAAGTGCGAGAGAAGAAGCTGCAGGAGTAAATCACTCTTTAAAAGTAAGGTATTATCAGTAGCATCTTTAAGTCTATAAAACAGGTTTCTAGACCACTGAAAGAAGAACAAAACAGGCCTCAAATTATGTAAATTACTGTTCTAAATTATTTGGGATAACTGTTAAATATGTTCTGCAAACCTATCAGACAATTTCTACACCTCAGAATGAATAACGATACAGGTCACAAAATGAAATAAACTACTCTTCAAGACTACAATGATAATTATTAAGTAATGTTTTCCTGACAAATAAAGCAAGTTTCTAGACATCAGAAAAAATAAATAAATCACTCTACTATACAAGTGATACCTGTTATATAATGTCTTCAATCCTATGATCCTATGAAACAGGTTTCTGGTCTTCACAACCAGATATCAAAATGATATAATTTACTCTTCAACAATACAAGATATAATTGATGAATAAAAAAATTCAAGTCTTAATTATCAGTTTCTGGACTCGAATAATACTAATCAAACATGTATGTAATGAAGGAGAGTACTCTTCAAAGCTAAAAGGGATAACTCATAAGTAATGTCTTCAAGTCTATAAAACATGTATATAGACAGCTGATTAAGTAAAAAAACAGTTTCTATGCGTGAGAAGGAAGAATAACCAAACTGATATCAAATGACGTAAATTACTAATCAAAATTACAAAGCATAATTGATAAGTAATGTTTTCAAGTCTATCAAAAAGGTTCTTGTCCTAAGAAAGAATATCGAAACAGATATCCAAAATAAATTACATTTCGACACTACAAGAGATTATTCATAAGAAATGTTTTTCTATCAATAAAAAAAAGTTTGAACACATCAGGAAGTATAACGAATTAAGTATGAAAATGTAGTAAATTACTATTGAAAACTTCAAGGCATAATTGATAAGTAATGTCTTCAAGTCTATCAAAAAGGTTCTTGTCCTAAGAAAGAATATCGAAACAGATATCCAAAATAAATAAATTACATTTCGACACTACAAGAGATTATTCATAAGAAATGTTTTTCTATCAATAAAAAAAAGTTTGAACACATCAGGAAGTATAACGAATTAAGTATGAAAATGTAGTAAATTACTATTGAAAACTTCAAGGCATAATTGATAAGTAATGTTTTCAAGTCTATCAAAAAGGTTCTTGTCCTAAGAAAGAATATCGAAACAGATATCCAAAATAAATAAATTACATTTCGACACTACAAGAGATTATTCATAAGAAATGTTTTTCTATCAATAAAAAAAAGTTTGAACACATCAGGAAGTATAACGAATTAAGTATGAAAATGTAGTAAATTACTATTGAAAACTTCAAGGCATAATTGATAAGTAATGTTTTCAAGTCTATCAAAAAGGTTCTTGTCCTAAGAAAGAATATCGAAACAGATATCCAAAATAAATAAATTACATTTCGACACTACAAGAGATTATTCATAAGAAATGTTTTTCTATCAATAAAAAAAAGTTTGAACACATCAGGAAGTATAACGAATTAAGTATGAAAATGTAGTAAATTACTATTGAAAACTTCAAGGCATAATTGATAAGTAATGTTTTCAAGTCTATCAAAAAGGTTCTTGTCCTAAGAAAGAATATCGAAACAGATATCCAAAATAAATAAATTACATTTCGACACTACAAGAGATTATTCATAAGAAATGTTTTTCTATCAATAAAAAAAAGTTTGAACACATCAGGAAGTATAACGAATTAAGTATGAAAATGTAGTAAATTACTATTGAAAACTTCAAGGCATAATTGATAAGTAATGTTTTCAAGTCTATCAAAAAGGTTCTTGTCCTAAGAAAGAATATCGAAACAGATATCCAAAATAAATAAATTACATTTCGACACTACAAGAGATTATTCATAAGAAATGTTTTTCTATCAATAAAAAAAAGTTTGAACACATCAGGAAGTATAACGAATTAAGTATCAAAATGTAGTAAATTACTATTGAAAACTACAAGGGATAAATGAAATTAAGAACCTCACGCCTCTTTAACCAATCTCTGGCCATCAGAATGAAAAACGAAAAAAGATATAAACTGAAGTAAATAACACTTTAAGACTACAAAGTATAAAAGATTAGTATAAAAGTATAAAAGATTAGTAGCCTTTTCAAGCGTAACAAACAATTAGCTTTATATCAGGAACAATAACAAGCCAGGTAAGTATAAAAATGAAGTAAATCGAACTTCAAAACTATTGATATGTATGATCTTCAAGCCAATAAAACAACTTTCCATAAATCAGTAAGAAATTCCCAACGAAGTTATGTAACTTGCTTTCCAAAACTATAATCTTTATTTCATATGTAAATTCTTTAACCCTATAAATCTTTAACCCTATACAATCTTTATTTTTTATGTAAATTCTTTAACCCGATACAATCTTTAACCCTATACAATCTTTATTTTATATGTAAATTCTTTAACCCGATACAATCTTTAACCCGATACAATCTTTAACCCTATACAATCTTTATTTCATATGTAAATTCTTTAACCCGATACAATCTTTAACCCTATACAATCTTTATTTTATATGTAAATTCTTTAACCCGATACAATCTTTAACCCTATACAATCTTTATTTTTTATGTAAATTCTTTAACCCGATACAATCTTTAACCCTATACAATCTTTATTTTTTATGTAAATTCTTTAACCCGATACAATCTTTAACCCTATACAATCTTTATTTCATATGTAAATTCTTTAACCCTATAAATCTTTAACCCTATACAATCTTTATTTTATATGTAAATTCTTTAACCCGATACAATCTTTAACCCTATACAATCTTTATTTTTTATGTAAATTCTTTAACCCAATACAATCTTTAACCCTATACAATCTTTATTTCATATGTAAATTCTTTAACCCTATAAATCTTTAACCCTATAATCTTTATTTTATATAAATTCTTTAACCCGATACAATCTTTTTAACCCTATACAATCTTTATTTTTATAAATCTTTAAACTTATACACCTTTAACCCTATACAATCTTTATTTCATATGTAAATTCTTTAACCCTATAAATCTTTAACCCTATACAATCTTTATTTTATATGTAAATTCTTTAACCTGATACAATCTTTAACCCTATACAATCTTTATTTCATATGTAAATTCTTTAACCCTATAAATCTTTAACCCTATACAATCTCATTTTTTATGTAAATTCTTTAACCCGATACAATCTTTAACCCTATACAATCTTTATTTCATATGTAAATTTTAACCTTGCAAATCTTTAACCCTATACAATCTTTATTTTATATGTAAATTCTTTAACCCGATACAATCTTTAACCCTATACAATCTTTATTTCATATGTAAATTCTTTAACTCCTATAAATCTTTAACCTATACAATCTTTATTTTATATGTAAATTCTTTAACCCGATACAATCTTTAACCCTATGCAATCTTTATTTCATATGTAAATTCTTTAACCCTATAAATCTTTAACCCTATACATAATCTTTATTTCATATGTAAATTTTTTAACCTTGATACAATCTTTAACTTATACAATCTTTATTTCATATAAAATTCTTTAACCCTATAAATCTTTAACCCTATACAATCTTTATTTTTTATGTAAATTTTTAACCCGATACAATCTTTAACCCTATACAATCTTTATTTCATATGTAAATTCTTTAACCCTATAAATCTTTAACCCTATACAATCTTTATTTTATATGTAAATCTTTTAACCCGATACAATCTTTTTAACCCTATGTACAATCTTTATTTTTTATGTAAATTTTTAACCCGATACAATCTTTAACCCTATACAATCTTTATTTCATATGTAAATTCTTTAACCCTATAAATCTTTAACCCTATACAATCTTTATTTTATATGTAAATTCTCCTTAACCCGATACACCTTAACCCTATACACCTTTATTTCATATGTAAATTCCTTGACCCTATAAATCTTTAACCCTATACAATCTTTATTTTATATGTAAATTCTTTAACCCGATACAATCTTTAAACTCATACAATCTTTATTTCATATGTAAATTCTTTAACCCTATAAATCTTTAACCCTATACAATTTATTTTATATGTAAATTCTTTAACCCGATACAATCTTTAACCTTATACAATCTTTATTTCATATGTAAATTCTTTAACCCTATAAATCTTTAACCCTATGCAATCTATTTTATATGTAAATTCTTTAACCCGATACAATCTTTAACCCTATACAATCTTTATTTCATATGTAAATTCTTTAACCCGATACAATCTTTAACCCTATACAATCTTTATTTCATATGTAAATTCTTTTAACCCTATAAATCTAACCCTATACAATCTTTATTTTATATGTAAATTCTTTAACCCGATACAATCTTTAACCCTATACAATCTTTATTTTTATGTAAATTCTTTAACCCGATACAATCTTTAACCCTATACAATCTTTATTTTATATGTAAATTCTTTAACCCGATACAATCTTTAACTCATAATTTGCTTTATATGTAAATTCTTTAACCCGATACAATTTTTAACCTGCACAATCTTTATTTCATATGTAAATTTCAATCCCTATAAATCTTTAACCTATACAATCTTTATTTTTTATGTAAATTCTTTAACCCGATACAATCTTTAACCCTATACAATCTTTATTTCATATGTGCTTTAACCCTATAAATCTTTAACCCTATACAATCTTTATTTTATATGTAAATTCTTTAACCCGATACAATCTTTAACCCTATACAATCTTTATTTTTTTATGTAAATTCTTTAACCCGATACAATCTTTAACCCTATACAATCTTTATTTTATATGTAAATTCTTTAACCCGATACAATCTTAAACTTATACAATCTTTATTTTATATGTAAATTCTTTAACCCGATACAATCTTTAACCCTATACAATCTTTATTTCATATGTAAATTCTTTAACCCGATACAATCTTTAACCCTATACAATCTTTATTTTTATATGTAAATTCTTTAACCCGATACAATCTTTAACCCTATACAATCTTTATTTTTATGTAAATTCTTTAACCCGATACAATCTTTTAACCCTATACAATCTTTATTTTATATGTAAATTTCTTTAACCCGATACAATCTTTAACCCTATACAATCTTTATTTATATGTAAATTCTTTAACCCGATACAATCTTTAACCCTCATACAATCTTTATTCTCCATATGTAAATTCTTTAACCCTATAAATCTTTAACCTTACGTTAAATTTTATTTTTTATGTAAATTCTTTAACCCGATACAAGTAACCTATACAATCTTTATTTCATATGTAAATTCTTTAACCTTTCTATGTTTAACTCTATACAATCTTTATTTTATATGTAAATTCTTTAACCCGATACAATTCTTAACCCTATACAATCTTTATTTTTTATGTAAATTCTTTAACCCGATACAATCTTTAACTTTATATAATCTTATTTTATATGTAAAATTTTTAACCTGATACAATCTTTAACTTATACAATCTTTATTTTATATGTAAATTCTTTAACCCGATACACCCTTAACCCTATACAATCTTTATTTCATATGTAAATTCTTTAACCCGATACAATCTTTAACCCTATACAATCTTTATTTTATATGTACCCTCTTTAACCCGATACAATCTTTAACCCTATACAATCTTATTTTATATGTAAATTCTTTAACCCGATACAATCTTTAACCCTATACAATCTTTATTTCATATGTAAATTCTTTAACCCGATACAATCTTTAACCCTATACAATCTTTATTTTATATGTAAATTCTTTAACCCTATAAATCTAACCCTATACAATCTTTATTTCATGTAAATTCTTTAACCCGATACAATCTTTAACCCTATACAATCTTTATTTCATATGTAAATCTCTTTTAACCCTATAAATCTTTAACTCTATACAATCTTTATTTTATATGTAAATTTTTTAACCCGATACACCTTAACCCTATACAATCTTTATTTTTTATGTAAATTCTTTAACCCGATACAATCTTTTAGCCCTATACAATCTTTATTTCATATGTAAATTTTTTTAACCCTATAAATCTTTAACCCTATACAATCTTTATTTCATATGTAAATTCTTTAACCCTATAAATCTTTAACCCTATGCAATCTTTATTTTATATGTAAATTTCTTAACCCCATAAATCTTTAACCCCATACAATCTTTATTTCATATGTAAATTCTTTAAACCGATACAATCTTTAACCCTATACAATCTTTATTTTATATGTAAATTTTAACCCTATAAATCTTTAACCCTATAATCTTTATTTCATATGTAAATTCTTTAACCCGATACAATCTTTAACCCTATACAACTTTTATTTCATATAAATTTTTAACCCTATAACCTTAACCCTATACAATCTTTATTTTATATGCAAATTCTTTAACCCTATACAATCTTTAACCCTATACAATCTTTATTTTATATGTAAATTCTTTAACTCGATACAATCCTTTAACCCTATACAATCTTTATTTTATATGTAAATTCTTTAACCCTATACAATCTTTAACCCTATAATCTTTATTTTATATGCAAATTCTTTTTTAACCCTATACAATCTTAACCCTATACAATCTTCATTTTATATGTAAATTCTTTAACCCTATACAATCTTTAACCTATACAATCTTTATTTTATATGTAAATTCTTTAACCCTATACAATCTTTAACCCTATACAATCTTCATTTTATATGTGTAAATTCTTTAACCCTATACAATCTTTAACCCTATACAATCTTTATTTTAGATGTAAATTTTAACCCTATACAATCTTTAACCCTATACAATCTTCATTTTATATAAATTCTTTAACCCTATAAATCTTTAACCCTATACAATCTTTATTTTAGATGTAAATTAACCCTATACAATCTTTAACCCTATACAATCTTCATTTTATATGTAAATTCTTTTAACCCTATAAAATCTTTAACCTACAATTCTATTTCCCTATATGTAAATTTTTAACCCTATACAATCTTTACCCTATACACCTTCATTTTATATGTAAATTTTAACCCTCATACAATTTTTAACCCTATATAATCTTATTTTATATGTACCTTTAACCCGATACAATCTTAACCCTATACACTTTTATTTCATATGTAAATTCTTTTAACCCTATACAATCTTTAACCCTATACAACTTTATTTTATATGTAAATTCTTTAACCCTATATCAAATCTTTAACCCTATACAACATCTTTATTTCATATGTAAATCTTTTAACCCGATACAATCTTTAACCTATACACCTTTTATTTCATATGTACCTCTTTAACCTATAATCTTTAACCTCTATATATCCTTTTTTATTTTATATGTAAATTCTTTTAACCCTATGTAAAAATCTTTAACCCTATACAATGTTTATTTTATATAAAATTCCTTAACTTTATAAAATCTTTAACCCTATACAATCTTTATTTTAGATGTAAATTCTTTAACCCTATAAAATCTTTAACCCTATACAATTCCTGCTCTATATGTAAATTCTTTAACCCTATAAAAATCTTTAACCCTATACAATCTTTATTTTATATGTAAATTTTTTTAACCCTATACAATCTTTAAATCTATACAATTCTATTTTATATGTAAATTCTTTAACGCTGTACAATTCTTAACCCTATACAATCTTATTTTATATGTAAATTCTTTTAACCTTTATAATCTTTAACCCTATACAATTCTTATTTTATATGTAAATTCTTTAACCCTATACAATCTTTAACCCTATACAATCTTTATTTTATATGTAAATTCTTTAACCCTATACAATCTTTACCTATACAATCTTTATTTTATATGTACCTTAACCCTATACAATCTTAACCCTATACAATCTTTATTTTATATGTAAATTTTTTAACCCTATAAATCTTTAACCTATACAATCTTTATTTTATATGTAAATTCTTTAACCCTATACAATCTTTATTTTATATGTAAATTCTTTAACTATATACCTTAACCCTATACAATCTTTATTTTATATGTAAATTCTTTAACCCTATACAATTTTTAACCCTATACAATCTTTATTTTATATGTAAATTCTTTAATCCTATACAATCTTTAACCCTATACAATCTTTATTTTATATGTAAATTTTTAACCCTATACAATCTTTAACCCTATACAATCTTTATTTTATACAAATTTTTTAACCCTATACAATCTTTAACCCTATACAATCTTTATTTTATATGCAAATTTTGAATCATACAATCTTTAACCCTATACAATCTTTATTTTATATGTAAATTCTTTAACCTTATACAATTTTTAACCCTATACAATCTTTATTTTATATGTAAATTTTTAACTCCTATACAATACACAATCTTTAACCCTATACAATCTTTATTTCATATGTAAATTCTTTAACCCTGTACAATCTTTAACCCTATACAATCTTTATTTCATATGTAAATTCTTTAACCCTATACAATTTTTAACCCTATACAATCTTTATTTCATATGTAAATTCTTTAACCCTATACAATTTTAACCCTATACAATCTTTATTTTATATAAAAATTCTTAACCCGATACAATCTTTAACCCTATACAATCCTTATTTTATATGTAAATTCTTTAGCCCTATACAGTCTTTAACCCTATACAATCTTTATTTTATATGTAAATTCTTTAACCCTGTACAATCTTTAACCCTATACAATCTTTATTTTATATGTAAATTCTTTAACCCTATACAATCTTTAACCCTATACAATCTTTATTTTATATGTAAATTTATTAACCCTATACAATCTTTAACCCTATACAATCTTTATTTTATATGTAAATTCTTTAACCCTATAAATCTTTAACCTATACAATCTTTATTTTATATGTAAATTCTTTAACCCTATACAATCTTTATTTTATATGTAAATTCTTTAACCCTATACAATCTTTAACCCTATACAATCTTTATTTTATATGTAAATTCTTTAACCCTATACAATTTTTAACCCTATACAATCTTTATTTTATATGTAAAATCTTTAAACCTATACAATCTTTAACCATATACAATCTTTATTTTATATGTAAATTCTTTAACCCTATACAATCTTTAACCCTATACAATCTTTATTTTATATGTAAATTCTTTAACCCTATACAATCTTTAACCCTATACAATCTTTATTTTATATGTAAATTCTTTAACCCTGTACAATCTTTAACCCTATACAATCTTTATTTTTTATGTAAATTCTTTAACCCTATACAATCTTTAACCCTATACAATCTTTAACCCTATACAATCTTTATTTTATATGTAAATTCAAGAAACAATAAAACAAGTGGTATTAAAATGAAGTGAATGTATTTCTCTTGTCTATAAATAGACTTAACGAAAGTTGATTGACTAGGAAGGCGTCAAGTCATATAAAACAAGTATAAAACCAGAAAAAATAAAACAAGTGGTATCAAAATAAAGCAAATATATTTCTCTTATATATAAATAGAATTAACGAACGTCGATTGACTAGTAAAGCGTCAAGTCATATAAAACATGTTTAAAACCAGATTTAATTAAGAAAGTGGTATCTAACTGAAGTCAATTTATTACTTTTATATATTAATAGAATTAACAAACGTTAATCGACTAGAAATCATCAAATAAGGTTTAATACCAGAGACAATAAAGCAAGTGGTATCAGAATTAAGTAAATTTATTTTTCTTCTATATAAATAGAGTTAACAATCTTTACTTGAGTAATAAGGCATCAAGTCATATAAAACAAGTTTAAAGCCAGAGACAATAAAGCAATAGGTATGAAAATAATTTTATTTTATTTCTCTCATATATAAATAGAATTAACGAACGTTGATTGATTAGAAAGGCTTCAACTCCTATAAAACAGGTTTAAAACCAGAGACAATAACGCAAGTGGTATCAAAATGAAGTATACTTATTTCTCTTATATATAAATAGAATTAACGAATGTTGATTGACTAAGATGGCGTCAAGTCATATAAAACACGTTTAAAACGAGAGACAATAACGCAAGTGGTATCAAAATGAAGTATACTTATTTCTCTTATATATAAATAGAATTAACGAATGTTGATTGACTAAGATGGCGTCAAGTCATATAAAACAGGTTTAAAACCAGAGACAATAACGCAAGTGGTATCAAAATGAAGTATACTTATTTCTCTTATATATAAATAGAATTAACGTATGTTGATTGACTAAGATGGCGTCAAGTCATATAAAACAGTTTTAAAACCAGAGACAATAACGCAAGTGGTATCAAAATGAAGTATACTTATTTCTCTTATATATAAATAGAATTAACGAATGTTGATTGACTAAGATGGCGTCAAGTCATATAAAACAGGTTTAAAACCAGAGACAATAAAAGCAAGTGGTATCAAAATGAAGTATACTTATTTCTCTTATATATAAATAGAATTAATGAATGTTGATTGACTAAGATGGCGTCAAGTCATATAAAACAGGTTTAAAACCAGAGACAATAACGCAAGTGGTATCAAAATGAAGTATACTTATTTCTCTTATATATAAATAGAATTAACGAATGTTGATTGACTAAGATGGTGTCAAGTCATATAAAACAGGTTTAAAACCAGAGACAATAACGCAAGTGATATCAAAATGAAGTATACTTATTTCTCTTATATATAAATAGAATTAACGAATGTTGATTGACTAAGATGGCGTCAAGTCATATAAAACAGGTTTAAAACCAGAGACAATAACGCAAGTGGTATCAAAATGAAGTATACTTATTTCTCTTATATATAAATAGAATGAACGAATGTTGATTGACTAGGAAGGCGTCAAGTCATATAAAACAGGTTTAAAACCAGAGACAATAACGCAAGTGGTATCAAAATGAAGTATACTTATTTCTCTTATATATAAATAGAATTAACGAATGTTGATTGACTAAGATGGAGTCAAGTCATATAAAACAGGTTTAAAACCAGAGACAATAACGCAAGTGGTATCAAAATGAAGTATACTTATTTCTCTTATATATAAATAGAATTAACGAATGTTGATTGTTTAAGATGGCGTCAAGTCATATAAAACAGTTTTAAAACCAGAGACAATAACGCAAGTGGTATCAAAATGAAGTATACTTATTTCTCTTATATATAAATAGAATTAACGGATGTTGATTGACTAAGATGGCGTCAAGTCATATAAAACAGTTTTAAAACCAGAGACAATAACGCAAGTGGTATCAAAATGAAGTATACTTATTTCTCTTATATATAAATAGAATGAACGAATGTTGATTGACTAGGAAGGCGTCAAGTCATATAAAACAGGTTTAAAACCAGAGACAATAACGCAAGTGGTATCAAAATGAAGTATACTTATTTCTCTTATATATAAATAGAATTAACGAATGTTGATTGACTAAGATGGCGTCAAGTCATATAAAACAGGTTTAAACCAGGGACAATAACGCAAGTGGTATCAAAATGAAGTATACTTATTTCTCTTATATATAAATAGAATTAACGAATGTTGATTGACTAAGATGGCGTCAAGTCATATAAAACACGTTTAAAACGAGAGACAATAACGCAAGTGGTATCAAAATGAAGTATACTTATTTCTCTTATATATAAATAGAATGAACGAATGTTGATTGACTAGGAAGGCGTCAAGTCATATAAAACAGGTTTAAAACCAGAGACAATAACGCAAGTGGTATCAAAATGAAGTATACTTATTTCTCTTATATATAAATAGAATTAACGAATGTTGATTGACTAAGATGGCGTCAAGTCATATAAAACAGGTTTAAACCAGGGACAATAACGCAAATGGTATCAAAATGAGGTATACTTATTTCTCTTATATATAAATAGAATTAACGAATGTTGATTGACTAAGATGGCGTCAAGTCATATAAAACAGGTTTAAAACCAGAGACAATAACGCAAGTGGTATCAAAATGAAATATACTTATTTCTCTTATATATAAATAGAATTAACGAATGTTGATTGACTAAGATGGCGTCAAGTCATATAAAACAGGTTTAAAACCAGAGACAATAACGCAACTGGTATCAAAATGAAGTAAATTCAATTCTCTTTTATATAAATATAACTGTTGTTCAAACTACATTAATTTAATTCTCCTTGAAAAAAAATTTGAGAAGCAAAATAAGTTTAGTTCATTGTGATAATTTTTTTTATTATTCCGTTATCTAAAACCTATTTTATTATTTAGAGACCTTATTTATCAATCACTCATCGTAATCTTCAAGAGAAATAAATTTATTTGATTGTTATACCAGTTTTATTGTTATATGTAGGTTTTTATATTTTTGGCTCGACTATTTTGTATATGTTGAACCACTGTGCATTCTATTTAGCAAGATCTGTTGTATAAACCTTACGCTTATTGAGTAGCCGTTAGCAGTTTTATTTCAAATTATTTAAGAGGTTATTGAGTAAGAATAATTGTGGATGCGAATGTTTTTATATGGAGCTATTTTATAGTATTGTTTAAGTTTTTCTCATAATTCATTATTGATTATTTCATCATGGATTAATTTTGGTCTAAACTACGCCAAAATAAAAATAACACTGACATCTCATTTTCACACATATATTTACCAAAATTACACAAAAATATTTTGAAATACTATAGGTAAATGTCTTCAAAAATTATCATTAACTTTAATCACAGCCTCTAAACGATTTCCGAATCTACTGTAACTCATTTTGATAGTTTCCTTAAGTTGGTGAATACTGTCATAATTCTTACCTTCAGTTCATCTTTGGTGTTAACAAGTGTTTTTTGTTCTCTCACTCAAGTTTCTTACACACATAATAATAAAGGGGGTTGTATGTATAATGGAATAATATGATCGTAGAAATTATCTGACACATACGACTGAGTATACCTGCTTGTGTGGCATGGAGCAGAATTTCTCTTGCCAGACATATGACTTGCCAGCACCCACCCTCTCAGCTCTTCCCCCTCAAATCCTTTTATGTCGGCTTCTGTGTTGAGTCTGAGGCTCTGTTGGAAGATGGATGCTACCATCACTAGTGATTATCCCAAACATATACGTAATCACCATTAGACGCTACAAAAATAAATTGTAAATTATTCTTCTTAATTGAAAATATAATATTAATAATAGTAGTATTACTATATTATTATAAACATAGTAATAATAACATGGTAAGAAAAAAAAATAACGTAAATGTGATGCATGTTAAAATAAAATTTGATATGAACAACTTCTAAAAATCCTTACATAAAATCACATCCATAATATATATAGAACAAATATATTTTATTTTTTGTCTACCATGTTCCTTCAGGAGGTAGGCGATCATGGACTTCTACCTGTCTTTATCTTTTGTCGTTCTCAATATGTATCTTGTTGTTATCTCTCCCAGACTCTGCTCCGCCATCTACTCATTCAAGTCCATCCAGTATGACAGATGCTTCTTTACTCTATCTATCTTTTCCTCAATCTGTCCTGTGAGTATCAAATTCTCCAAATCCTCTTTCAACATTACATGTTCCAGACACATCAGCTGTCTAGCTTTGGTGCAAAGGATATGTTTCCTTTTTGTCTGCGTTCTCTCCAACACATTTTCGTTTCTCACAGGCTCGGTCCCGGTTTTCATTGGCATTCTTCTGTAGATCCACATTTCTTCTGATTCGAGTCTCTCCTTTATTCTTAAAGAGATCGTCCAGCATTCGCTGCCATATAGAAAGAGGTATATCACATAACAAGCTAGTACACTACCCTTTGTTTCTTTTGCTTCGAGTCTTTCCTTTATCATAGAAGAGATCGTCCAGCATTCGCTGTTATATAGACAGACATTCATCACATAACAATCTAGTACTCTTTTCTTTGTTTTTGTTTTTGTTTTTTTGCTTCGTGTCTTTTCTTCATTATAGAAATGATCGTCCAGTATTCACTGCCAGAGAGAAAGACATACATCACATAACAATCTAGTACACTTTCCTTTCTTTCTTTTGCTTCGAGTATCTCCTTTATGATAGAAGTGATCGTCCAGCATTCGCTGCCATATAGAAAGACATTCATCACATAAAAATCTTGTACACTTTTCTTTGTGTCTTTTGCTTCGAGAATCTTTTTTTATTATAGAACAGATCGTCCAGCATTCACTGCCATATAGAAGACATTTATCACATAACAATCTAGTATACTTTTCTTTCTTTCGCTTTGAGTCTCTCCTTTATTATAGAAGAGATCGTCCAGCATTCGCTGCCATACAGAAAGACATTCATCACGTAACATTCTAGTACACTATTCTTTCTTTCTTTTGCTTCGAGTCTCTACTTTATTATAGAATGGATCGTCCAGAATTCTCGGGCATATAGATAAACACTCATCACATAAAATTCTTGTACTCTTTCCTTTGTGTCTTTTGCTTCGAATCTCTCCTTTATTATAGAAGAGATCGTCCAGCATTCACTGCCATATAGGAAGACATTCATCACATAAAAATCTAGTACACATTTCTTTGTTTCTTTTGCTTTGAGTCTCTCCTTTATTATAGGAATGATCGATCCAGTATTCGCTGCCATATAGAAAAACATTCATCACATAACAATCTAGTACTCTTGTCTTTGTTTTTTTTTTTTGGGGGGGGGGTTGCTTCGAATCTCTCCTTTATTATAGAAGTTATCGTCCGGCATTCGCTGCCATATAGAAAAACATTCATCCCATAATAATCTAGTACCCTTTTCTTTGTTTATTTTGCTTTGAGTCTCTCTTTTATTATAGAATAGATGGTCAAGCATTCGCTGCCATATAGTAAGACATTCATCCCATAACAATCTAGTACCCTTTTTTTTTTGCTTCGAATCTCTCCTTTATTATGGAAGTGATCGTCCAGCATTCGCCGCCATATAGAAAGACATTCATCACATAACAATCTAGTACCCTTTTCTTTGTTTATTTTGCTTTGAGTCTCTGTTTTATTATAGAATAGATCGTCCAGCATTCGCCGCCATATAGAAAGACATTCATCACATAACAATCTAGTACCCTTTTCTTTGTTTATTTTGCTTTGAGTCTCTGTTTTATTATAGAATAGATCGTCAAGCATTCGCTGCCATATAGAAAGACATTCATCACATAATAATCTAGTACACTTTTCTTTTTTTTCAATGAAATTACTTGTTAGAGTAACAATGACACATTTTATAAATATTGCACGGAATTCAACATGCTCTGTTGATTCTTTTCTTTACCTTAATCCCCTTCTCTCTGCCCGTCTCTCTCTCTCTCTCTCTCTCACTCTCTGTCTCTCTCTCTCACTCTCTCACTCTCTCTCTCTCTCTCACTCTCTGTCTCTCGGAATAGTTATTCGGAGAGCCAAGGTCCAATTCCTATTGTTTTCGTTATAGTCACTTACGCGCAGATGTATTTGGAAAATAATAAATCTACATTCTCCCAACTATGGGTTAATTATTAAGACTTGTATCACTAAACCATTATTATGTTAAGAAATTCATACAATACCAAAATTTATTTCCTGGAAATAACTTGCAAATAATATATTTTATTTATATTTGATTTCAATTCGTATATATATATATATATATATATGTGTGTGTGTGTGTGTGTGTGTGTGTGTGTGTGTGTAAAAAATACGACTAGTCATTATTCTTAGCCGGTACGTTTCGGTCTCTGATAGACTTTATCGAGGCAAACCTAAGGTTTATTTTGTTTTGTTTTTTATATAAGATCTAACATTTGCCTTGCTAAAATCACTCATAAACGCGTCGGTTAAGAATATTTGTTGGTCTTGTTCTTATTTTTTTAATTTTGTTCCTTTACCGATACACTCTATCAGAAATTATTTGCCCACCTCACACGCACCCACAAACACGCACACCCACAAACAAACACACGCACACATACAAACACACACATTTTCTTCTTCTTCTTCTTCTTCTTCTTCTTCTTCTTCTTCTTCTTCTTCTATGTGCCCTATCCTTTCAGGACGTAGGCGATCATGGCCTTCAACTTCTCCCTATCGCCGGTAACTCTTAGCACACTTTTTCCTGTAACATCTCGAAACGCCGTTCTGTAATCTACCTACTCTTCTTCTTCTTCTTCTTCTATGTGCCCTGTCCCTTCAGGACGTAGGCGATCATGGCTCTCCACGTCTCCCTATCCCTTGTGGCTCTTAGTATGTTTGCTCCTGTTGCTCCTGGCAACCCCCATTCCGTCATCCACTCAGGCCTTTCAAATATGTTATCGGCTGTTTTCTTTTGTCTCTTTTTCCTGTATCTGGCCTGTTAGTATCAGATTCTCCAAGCCCTCCTTCCTTATTGCATGTGCCAGGAACTTCAGATGTCTTTTCTTGATGCTCAATATTAATTTCCTCGTTTCCTCGTTTATATTCTTTTCAACACCTCATCATTGCTCGACACATTTATAAATATATGTATGCATAAAATCATTTGATACTAAAGACGTTCTCACTGACCATGTTTATGTTAATCGACGTACATTAATAACTCATGTTTAGTAGCTACATTTCAGTACTCGTTTTTCTAATTGCAGATTCACAATGACAGATTAGCTTGGAGTTATATTTTTGTGAACATGCTTATTCAGAGAATTTAATTTTTTGGTGGGGAGTGGGTATAATTTAGCATACTGAACTCATTACAATAACCTAATACCACTGAAGATCTTTTTTCTTCATATACACATAAAATATGCCATGCGTTTCACAGTAAGAATACATTTACACAAATGTTGATGACTTGAAAATATTTGGTAGAAATATAAATCTTGAAAGCGTTTAAATGTTTGAAATTGTATTCTACTAGTAGTTTTTGGTTTGTGTAACGCATCTATATGCGTGTCTGTGTAACGCATCTATATGCGTGTGTCTGTATAACGCATCTATATGCGTGTGTCTGTGACATTTGTGTCCTTCTTTGGCGGTGTTGGAGATCCTTTTTCAGCCCAGCCTAATTCTCAACTTATTTTATAAATGGAACTTTATCTCTGTGTGTCTGTGTGTCCGTTACCTATAGACTCCAAAACGGCTGAACCGATTTTCTTGAAAATGTACACAATTGTACTTTAAGCGTCTGCGAGTGTTGTGAGCTAGGTACCCCCGATATATATCGAAAATCGATAATCGTAAAAATCGCATTATAGACGGAGTGGTCTGATTTTAATCAAATTTGATACACTGAAGACATAAACGATATTCAGAAGTTTCAAGGTTGCACAGTAGTGCAGAAAATCGATAATATATATGTATATTGGGCAAGATGTTTGTGTGTGTGTGTGTGTTTATCTGTCTGTATGTCCTTTATACACATCCAGAATTTTTATCCGATTCTCACCAAATTTCAAAATTTGACTTACATCCATTCATTTTTCTTTCAGTCTACGGTTTCGCTTTAAATGGAAACAACTATTGCTTTTTAGTCTTTCGTGCCAACGTCCAAAGAGTCTGAGCTCCAGGACCATGGATTAGTTTTAAAGTTTTCATTACACCCGAGCAACGCTGAGCTATACGGTTAGTATACAAATAAAAACAATTTTGAATCTCAAAAGCTTCGCCTAATGCATACATATTTCTCGCTAACTGGTTTTGTATTGGAGTAAAATGATTGAAATAAAGTTAAGTTTCATATATATGATTTGAATTTCTTTTAGATATTTTCGTCTATCGTCCGGTTCACACACCTTCCTGGTCTTCTGAACAAGGTTTACACTTGTTTTCTGTTTGAGGTGGGGTTTCCGGTTCCTTCAAGTCTTCTTGTTCTCTTTCATTCTCAGTAGATGCATCTTAGTAGCATTATCGGCTTGATTGGAGGGAACTGATTAAAGAAATAGGGACTATATAAAAAGATTCAAAGAAAGTAGATATTTGGGTGAGAGTGGGATTAGATGTTTCTTTTAATTTTAAGGAATTTAATTCCGTCGTTTCTAATTTTACTTTAATAACAGAAAAATTTCTATGGTACCGAATTCCCAAACAATGCTTACCTTTTAATTTAACATGTTGTATTGATCTAACTCAGACACTGTTTTCTGTTTTCAAAGTTAAATAAGTTTTTCATAAAATTAGAATAATTTAAGTTCATATATCAGCAAGTACTAAATAATATTGAAGATCAGTCAACCATTTATTACATAACATTAATTGAAATATATAAATATTATGAAGATGGAAAATTGGATTTCAAGTTATGGAAAAATTTTGAAAATTAAAAGAAGCTAAGATTTGTTAAATCAGGCGTATGAAGGGGAGTCTTGTGGCAACAAAATGTTCTTATACGGAAGGATGTTGAAAATACCATGGCCGAAGTATTAAGAATAATATGAACATATTTTACATAATATCAGAAAGGGACAGTTGAAATTTCTGTGTCACATAATTAAGAAAAGCGCTTAGAATATTGAAAAACTCTATGAATATAATGAAGACAAGAAGGACAAAGGAAAACACTGATTAAACTACTAAACGAACTAATGTGATTTAATATGCGGAGTAAAGGATTAAGACTTGATTATAACTACAAAGGACATTAGGTTGTTGTTATGATAAAACACATTCTTCAGATAATGGACTCTCCCTCCTATATTAATAAGACTTAACAGGAAGCTAACTCGAGAACTTCTTGCTCAGTTTGACTAGTTTTGTCATTTTCTGAATTTGGCAGACCCTTTTTTTTGTCCAGCGCGGAATTAATTACTGGAAAAAAAAAATGTCACTTTTGGACTGAACTTTTGAAAAGACCTTTATTTTGTTAGAGCTAAGTTTATTTTTATTTATTTTTTCGTTTTCTTGTTTTGTTCTTTTCTTTTCTATTTTCTAGCTTTTTGTTTTTTATTTTCGTATTTTTGGCGGTCATATTTGTTTTTGTTTAGGTCGGCCGTTTTTTAATTAATTTTTGTTTTTCAGCTTCTGTTTGGTTTTAAGTGCCATATTTCTTTTTGTTTTAACTTTCTTTTTAATAGTATCTTTTATTTGAATTGTTGGCCAAAGACTGATCAATTAACTGAATTGTTTTTTCCATCGTTAACCTTCTTTTTTTTTTGCAGCCCCTCCCCATATTTTGCGGAAGTAGCCTTTAGGCGACTCTTCGCTCTTTTTGTTTGATTTATTTATTTATCTTTTCGTATTTGTTTTTTGCCTTTGGTTTAATTGTAACTTTGTAAAGTTTATTCTTTGTTCCAATTTATTTTTGTCAATACTTTTAATTTGTAAAGTTTATTTAAACTTCTAAAAATTTATTTTTAGCCCCTCCCCCCCATTTCTTTTACGGGAATAGCCTTTTAGGCTACTCTTCGTTTTTCTGTTTGTTTTTTTTTCCCATATTTTAAATTCTTTGTGTACTTAGTTTATCGTAAATTGCAAACTTTATACTTTGTACAAATTTTTTTTTTTCATTTCATTAAACCTCTCAAGAGGCTAACCTTTTTTTTAGCTGTTTAAGGCTAATTTTTAGATTGTTTATTTTTTTTTTTGGCCGCTAAAGGCTAATTTTTCTTAATTGTCAACCGTTTTTGTCACTTTTTGTTTAAAATTTGTTTTGCCGTTATAGGCTAATTTTATTTTGTATTTAGATCCCGGGGTTTATTGTTAAACCGTTTGCTTGTGTTTTATTTATAACCTTGCGTGGCTAATTTGTGACTTTATTTCTCATTTTACTCCCGTGTCCCATCCCTATTCACTCTTAATTACGGGGAAAAAATACACATTCACCGTTGTCTAAGTTTTAAAAATGGCCGACTCAAGTCGGCCAGTAAGGAAAAAACTAATTTTTGACCCGCCCTGTAAGAGCACCCCAGATAAAAATGAGGAGTCCTATCCTCCTCTTATTGCTCAGAATACTAATTCTGATCCAGAGAAGAACAAAAATGTTGTAGCTAAAATTACGGTGGCCGAGAAGAGCCAAAAGGATATTAATACGGACGAGTCAAAAAATGACAAAGACAAAACCAAAGATGCTGAGGCCGGGGAATCGCCCTTGGGCTGGAAGTCCCCCTCCCGAAAGTAAAAATCAACCTGACGGAGTTCTTGAAGCCAAGAGTTACGCACACCTTGTGACAGAAGGTGGGCTCTTGGAAGATCCTCAAGAATTAAGAAAAATTGAGAAACGAATTGTGTCAGTCTTTGTGGTGGACAAGCGTACGCGCAACATTTGTCGCTCCACAAAAGACACAGTGCTAAAGACACTGCAGTCCAAGGAGGTAAATCCCTTACGTATCGTTAAAGGTGCGGGCTTTTTCATGGGACCGGTGAGGTAGTACCCCCGGTTGGGTCTAAACATCTGCCCTCATTCACTGGAAAACCATCGCCTGCTACAAGTGTAGTTACGGAGAAGAAAAGGGGGAATAGCAGGTTGTTGGTAGGACCAGAGGGAAGCGTCAAGCTGCGGGACCTCAGTCCCCTGATGCTTCCAGGACTAAAGACACATACAGTCCCACTCCCTCTACCAGCAAAAAGGGCGATGCCTCGGCCTGGTCGGCTCCTAGACTAGAGGAGTTAAAAAAAGCTTATGATCCAGGCTATGAAAAGACGCAAAAGATTAAACAACTAAAAGAACAATTGGAAAAAAGATCATTCCGCCCCTCAGAGGAATTAATTCAACAACTTAGACAACGACCTCCCCGTCCCTCGGCCTCTGTCCCGTCCTCCCCGGAAATTAAGGTTACAACCAAAAAACCACACTCGACACAACCCACTCCGAGAAAGCCGACACCCCTTAGTAGGGACCCTAGCCCCTTCCACTTACCAGCCCAACCAACTCCCAGTCCTTCCCCCAAGAAAAGTTTACCTCCCCCTTCGAAACGGCAAAGGAGCCCCACAGCGGAAGATAGGGAAGCTAGGAAAAAGGCTACAAAACCGTCTTATCTAATGGGTGAAGACGTGTGTAGAATATCAACATCACAGAAGGACAGAGCAAAAAATTTTGGAAACAGGATAAATAAACTAAAAATTCTTCTGTCCATGAAAAAATGCAAAGATAAAAACATCGAGAATCCTAAAAATTTTTCAGAGGCTAAAAGGTTGCTGACTGTAATCAGGAATGGCACAGGAACAGGAAAGGTGTGGGACATGCTATCGGAGGCGGAAAAAAGCATAAAAATGTCCCCACCGATTTTCACCAAAGACAATGAAGAATTAGAGAAACTTAAAGAATTCTGTGTAGGACGGGTCCCAATTTTGTTTCACCCCTCCCTTTACAGGGCAATTAAACTAACATTTCCCTGGGATGTTGGTGGCCGCTCCCTTGACGGCACCATTGAAAAAGAAATGGGCAAAGGATCTATGGGAGAGGCTGTCGGCATCCTTTCCCCGTCCATGTTCGGTCCCGGACCCCAGCCCTAATTAAGGATCACAATGGCTCTTTGGTTAGCAAGTGTAAATGCCCGGGGGCTGAGGTCCGAGTCTCGGAGAGTGAGACTCCTTCATGATATCCAGCGCCTCGGGGTGTATGTTTGCTGTTTGCAGGAGACCCGGTTTTTTGCTGGCGACTATGAGGGCATACTGTCTAGGGATTACGATCTCTATTCAGCATGTTTTGATGGTCGTTCTAGAGGTGTTTCCTGGCTAGTGAGCAAGTCTTTGGGTGCGGCGTGTGCGCTTGTCTTCGCGAATCCAGCGGGCAGGATTTGTGTGCTGGATATTACCATAAAGGAGAAGTCTTTTCGCCTCATTGGGGTTTATGCGCCCAATGTCCATGCGGAGCGTCCATGCGGAGCGTCCATGCGGAGCGTCCTGCTTTGTTTCGGCTGCTCGAGTCGTTCTTTGGAACATCGAGGCGGGTAATTTTAGCGGGGGATTGGAATGCCGTCCTTGACCCTGAGAAGGATCGTATAGGAGAAAGATCGGGTACTAACAAACCGGATGTGAAAACATTTCGGGAATTTATCGACAGGAATGATCTTGTCGATAAATACCGAAATGAACACCCCCGGGAGGTAGTGTGGACTTGGACTAATAGGGGCAGCTCGGATTCGAAGGTACGCGCAAGCTACCTCGACCGAGTCCTAGTTAGGAGAGTCGACGTAGGGCTCTTAGGTTGTCCAAGTTTCCATTCGATAGTTTACACGGATCATAGGCTCGTCCGGGTTCGTGTAAACTTAGATAAGCCTAAGGTTAAGTTGGCTGGCTACTGGAAATTGAACGCGTCATTATTTGATAGCCAAGATTTCTAGGACCAGCTTTTACTAACACTAAAGCGGGAACTGACGGGGGCTGTGGTTGGGAATAAGTGGTGGGACACACTTAAATCCAAAATTAGGTCGTTTGCTGCCGACTATAGCCGTCGGCTCAACTTAGCTAATTTAGCGGCGCAAACGGCGATAGAGAAAAAAGTTGATCGGGCAGTTAAATCCCGTAATAGTGGGGACGTAGCCTTAGCTAGGGCCGAGCTGGCCTCCTTGCTTATCAAGAAGGATCAAGCTCTGGTAGTTAGGGCTAGGTTAAAAAGAATGTCTTCTGAGGCAACGAATATGGCCGCAGAATTGCGTGCAGAGGAAGCTAAGCAAGCAGCCAATCGGCATATCAAGGACATCACATTGCCGGATGGACGTACCGTGACTACAGACGTGGGTATATGTGAGGCTTTTCGGGATTACTTCCAGGATCTTTTCACCAGGGAGCCCGGTCTGAGCTCTGCTCAGTTCGACACCTATTTGGCTGACTTTTCCCTCCTCGAGGCGGCTGAAGCAGCTAGGTGCGAGGGGCCCATAACAGAGTCGGAAATCTGGGATGCGCTGAAATTGGTTGGTCGGGACAAAACTCCAGGATTGGATGGTCTTCTCTACGAACTGTACTTGAGGCAGTCGTCCGTTCTTGTTCCTCTGCTGGCTCTTGTTTATAACAACTGTCTGGAGCAGGGGTCTATACCTCGACGCTTCACCAGGGGTGTAATCAAGTTGCTTCGCAAGAGCAAGGGCGGTGGGGGTGGCATAGATAATTATCGGCCTTTAACGATGTTAAATACTGACTTAAAGATTTTTGCCAAGATCTGGGCCGGCCGTTTGCAGGCTGTCCTCTCTAGTCTGATTGGCCCCGAGCAGACTTGTGCTGTAAAGGGCAGGACTATTCAGGACAACCTTCATTTTGTACGCCTGATCATCGAGAAAACCGACACTGAAGCCGCGCTGATCAATTTGGATTAGTCCAAGGCATTCGATAGGGTTGACCATCGCTTCTTGGAATCCTTTCCGCCGCCGGTTTCGGGCCGTACTTTCGTTCCTGGATCCGACTGCTGTATGAGTCCCCCGGTGCGCTGGTGGAAGTGAATGGGGTAAGATCGAAGCCCTTCACATTATCTCGCTCCATTCGTCAAGGTTGTCCACTTTCGCCTTTGCTGTACGTTCTTGCGTTGGAACCTTTCCTTCGCAAGTTAAAGGCGAATCTGGTCCTTCGCGGTATTTCCGTACCTGGTGCTACCACCTCGGCCAGGTACTCCGCCTATGCTGATGACGTTTCGGTTTTTGTGTCGAGCAAAGCCGAGATTGACGAAGTCAGCAAAGAAATCAGATGTTATGAGACGGTGACAGGGGCCAAGATCAATCGCGATAAGTCTGTTGGCTTGCGATTGGATGCGTGGAAGGGAGTTTCTCTTCCCGGACCTTTCCTCTGGACGGACGGGCCGATCAAGATTCTCGGCGTCTTCTTCGGTCCTGATCTCCAGTTGGAAATGAATTGGTCGGAGGTTCGAGAGAAGGCCAAGTGCGCAGTTCGTCTGTGGACTTGGAGGAAGCTCTCCTTAAAGGGGAGGACGGAAGTATGTGCCTCGCACATCTACCCGATTCTCCTTTACCGACTCTCAGTACTTCCTCTCCCGTGTGCCATTCGTTTGGGTTTAATTCAGCTCTTGTTCTCCTTCCTTTAGGGAGAAGGCAAGTCTCCCAAGGTGCGTCGCAAGATCTGTTGCCTTCATCAATCTGAGGGCGGTCTGGGCATGCCTAGCGTTGAGATTCGTCAACACACGCTTCGCATTAGATTCCTGGATCGAATGTGTATGCTGGAGGATGAGAACGGCGCCCTCGTTCAAGAGGACGTCCATAAAAACTTTCCATCCTTGACAAGTGTGCATTTGTCGGAGAAGAAGTCCGGCCGTACTCCTCGTGGCGAGTGCTCCTTCTATAAAGAATGTCGTTTGGCTCTCCAGTTTCTCTTGCGGGCTACGGATGGCCTCTCCAACGCCCAATCGTTGTCTCTTAGGGCATTATATCGGGTATTAGTTAGGTGGGCCGTTCAAGATGAACTGATTGGTGAGCTCGGGCTTACGAAGCAGGAGGCTCGCTCCATATGGCCTTGGGCGCCTGGGTTGAAATGTCTCACTAACGATGAGACATCACTCACCTGGCTGATGATTCGAAATGCTCTCTGGGTAGGCAAGAGGCTTCATGCAGCGGGCCTAACTCCGAAATCAACCTGCGTGCGTTGTGGGCTGTCGACGCAAACCGTCGATCATGCCTTCTTCCACTGCAGTGTTGTTGCTCCGTTGTGTAAGTTTCTTGAAGATCTCATGGTTCGTATGCTGCGTGGAAAGTTCTTTGTCCTTGAGGCTAGTTCTGTTTGTAGCAATGTCGTACCTCCGTTATCTAGGGCTGAGCACTATGTGCTCTTTTGCTTACTAGGTGTTATGCGAGTCGTGATTTGGACGACGTGACAGAAGGAATTCTATGGTGATGAGAAGTTTACCTCTTCCCAACTGATCTTGTTCTTTAAGCATCAGCTTAAAGTCAAGATCAGGACGGAAAGGAAACGACTCACTCCATCTGAATTTGGCAAAAGGTGGGTGAGTCTTGCGCGTTTCTGTCGAGTGAAAGGTGCTGACCTGGAGTGGTTGTTTGATGCTGGTTAGGCATCAGGATATTGGGTGTGCTGGGCACAACATGTGCACCCCTTCCGTGTTAGATTAGAATAGGTAAATTTTGATTTTTCTGTTTCTAACTTTAATGTTAACTTAGCTAGGTTATGTTTGCTCATTGGCCCCTTTTTCTTTTTGTCCCCAGTTTTCTTTTAGTTTAATCCCCCATCCCTTCCCACTTTAGGTGTTCAACAATGTTAGTTCTCCGGTGGATGCGTGGCGTCTTTCGTTAATTTTCTAGTGTGCTTTTCGTTTTTGTTATGATGTTTAAATGTGTGAATGATTGTGTGAGTGATTGCTGATTGGATAAGTGATATTATTACATTTCTAAAGCCACGCATTATATTTCGTCCGGGAAAGTGATTTTGCTGTCACAATATTAGAGTAGTGGGGGGCTTTTATTACTAATATGATTTTGTTTAGTTTTCTTGTATATATTGTATTTCATTGTAAATAGACATTGGGGATTTTTAATGTTGTTATTTGCTGCCCATGCCCTCCACTGAAAATTGTACACATGGGAGTTAAGTAGGACTACATAGAGAACCTGAGGTATTATGGTGGACGTAGTAAGAATGGTAAGTAAAAATGTGGTATTGTGGTGTAAGGTTTATTGTAAGTGTGTCAGGGTCGACGAAAGTGAATAGCTAAGCTAAACTAGGACAGATGATGACCAGCCTTCCCCATCCCCGTTTTAGGCCTTGTGCCATATTTGTACGTTTAGTACAATAAATAATGAAGTTCTTGGGAGTTCTTAGAAGTTCTACAGAGTTCTTTAGAGTTCTGTTGGTGTTCAGTAGAACTATTAGTTAGTTCCGGTTTGGACATAGTTGGACTAAGGCAGGTGATATTAGTCAGTAGTTAGCCGAAGACTAAGGAATCAGTTTTCAGTGGAAGATTACCAATATTCCTAACACTTAGGGGGCGTTAAGCCGATTAGCAACCGACATAGCGCGATTATAACTTTCGGTGCGAAAACTACTCCACAACAGTTGTAAAGTGCCTTAATCGCCCATGTTAAACGGATGACAAAATTTAGACTTCCGGAAGTAAAAAGGGTTCAACATTACTTAGTGCTATAAAGGATGGAAATTTGTGAAGAGCAATAAACACCCCGTTAAAAGGATGTCAGAACAGGGACTGAGTGAAATAGTAAAGGAAAAAAATTGATTAGATCTACAAAAAGAAAGGCTATATCAGAGATACATAATTGCATCTAATAAATGAATTGCAGAGGCTGAAAGGAAAAGTAATGAACAAAACTTGTTTAGAGCTTCAATGGGTTGAAAGATGTGGAGAGATATTTTTTTTAATTGTATCACCCCGAGCAAGGCGGTAAGGCCACTGATGTGCAGAGGGCTATGTAATAGTGAAAAGATTCGAAAAGAGAAAGCCGGAAATCACATCCTAAACAGGGAAGAAGAGATGAGCCTCTAAACCTGTTCAATAGACGTGGGTGGAGTGTGAATCGGGTGATAGATAGATCTATCTACTCCAATTGAAAAAAAAACAGTGAGAAGATTGGAAAAGAGAAAGCCGGAAACCACATCCTAAACAGGGAAGAAGGGATGAGCCTCTTCACCTGTTCAATAGACGTGGGCGATAGATAGATCTATCTACTCTAATTGAAATAAAAAACAAAACAAAGTGAGAAGATTGGAAAAGAGAAAGCCGGAAACCACATCCTAAACAGAGAACAAGGGATGAGCCTCTTAACCTGTTCAATAGACGTGGGTGGAGTGTGAACCCGGCGATAGATAGATCCATCTACTCCAATGCATGTATATATCTAGAACAAACGCAGCATACAAAAGATGCATTTGTAACAAAACTGGAACTAATAGATATAAAACCGTTGTTGTAATAATAATAATAATAAGAAGAAGAAGAAGAAGAATTAACTAAAATCAAGCTAAGATTTAAAAATGCATGTAGTAACAAAGAAAAACTAGAAACTTTCTTGTGGGTAAAATTTTATTTTTTTTATTTCTCAATTAAATCCATAGCAACGGAAACAATATCATTAATGAAAAATTATTTAATAAAGTAATTTGTAATGTATAGAAATTTAAATGATATTTTGAATAAGAAAAAAATATTTGAGGAATAAACAAAGCCTTTTCATTTTTATTGTTTTAGATCTTAATGTTAATTCTAAATGAAATAGCAGATTAATGCGTCAGATTTAAAAAAGAAGGTAGATATGACCATGCAGAAAAATTGGAAGAACGTTTGCCGTTTGGAAACTTAATTTACAGAAGAGCAGATTATGAAGGCTTCATTTGAGAAATTTTTATAGCAAGAAATACATTTATAATTTTACAGAGGCTGCTGTTTCGTAGCTAGTCAATTTTATGAACATCTTGCCTGGGTCAAATACTTACACACAATGTCAAATTTATTTCGTTCTAAGAATCTTTCAATAACTTGCTTAATACAAAATTGAAATAAGTATGCAAATTAATAAGAAAAAATTATTATTATTATTATTATTATTATTATTATTATTATGTCATTTTTCATCATATGTTGATTTCTGCTTTGGTCGCACTACATGCCAAGTCTGCGGGAAGACCTAAGGCAGGTGGTGTTGTGTTGTTATGGCTCCATTTCATGTTTTTTCATATCTCCCTAACATCCCTAGCGTTACATAGACAAATGTCTCCTTAGTGTGTGGGCTGTACTTAACAAAACAATATTTTGTATATCTTTTAAGCTGTGGTTTCCAGGGATTCTTTCAATGTCTTGTTTTGTTCCATTTTTTATCATTTCAAGTGCACTTACTATCACTGACACAACTCTTGTTTTCAATTTCCACATTTTTTCTATTTCAATTTCCAGGTCTTTATATTTTGACAGTTTTTCGAATTTATTGGTTGCTATGTACAATCCGCTGGACAATATCAATTATTAGGCAAGTTTTTTCTTTCTAGCTTTTTAAAATAATGTCCAGCCTATTTGATTCAATTTTTCTGTCCGTGTAGATGGTGTACATGTACACGGACAGAAAAATTGAATCAAATAGGCTGGACATTATTTTAAAAAGCTAGAAAGAAAAAAAACTTGCCTAATAATTGATATTGTCCAGCGGATTGTAACATCGCAACCAATAAATCTCATAGAATGGTGACATCTTCTATTTCTGCAACCGATCCTGGTTGATGTTCATACCAGTGTTTGTTTACAGATTTTCCATAATATTTGCACATTGTCCAATGTAAATATTGCCCCACACTATCGTGTCGATTTTTATATTCATTTGGGTCAAGTACAGAACATCCTGAGATTAGATGGTCTATTGTTTCTTGGTGTTTATCACAGAACCTGCATTTTGGATCCACATTATTATGTATAATATTTACCTGAAAGTTTCTAGTGAAAAGACTTTGGTCTTGTGCTGCAAGAATAAAGCCCTCAGTCTCAGACATTAATCCACATGCACGTAACCATTGATGAGTATTAATTTTTTCAACATTGTATTTATTGGCACGTTCTGGATATTGGCCATGCAGAGGTTTGTCTTGCTACTGTTGTTTCATCTGTTAAAGAGCTTTATCCTTGGTTTTCATTTTCATGAAAGGTTATTTTTTTTCTGTGCCGGTATATTATGTGGCTTACCTTTTGAATGTGGCCTACAAAATTCTGTCACTGGTGTAGTATGCGGCCTAACTTTTGGATGTGATCTACGAAATTCTATCACTAGTATAGTATGCGGCCTGCCTTAAAAGCGTTTTAGAAGGAAGTATTATAACTCTGATTAGTGGTAAGGATTAGGTTTTATTGTTATGTTTAGGGTTAAGGAAAATAATTAGTTTCTATAAATATCCGAATACTTATATCTATAAATATGCACTTATTGAGGTAGGACACATTCAAACCGGGTTGACTAGATACTATGCGAGAATCAAAGAGCTAGGCCACATATTATGTAGCGGCACCAATTTTGTTTTATTAATCTATCTCGGACATTCCAGCCTGTAGAATTAAATTTTTTTTTTTAATCATTTCACCCCGAGCAAGGCAGAAACGACACTGATGTGCAGGGGGTTACATAAATGTAGAAAGATTAATTAGAAAAGAGTGAGGAGTACAAGCTAGTTAGAAAGGAACAATAGAAAGCTGAGAAAGCAGGTGCAATGACAGATCCATGGGCGGAGAGAAAGTGAAGATTATACAGGGGAGGGGAGAGAGCTAGAGTCCAGTGGTTAGTAGGTGAGTATTAACTTTGCTTTTAAATTTCTGGAGGTCGTAGCCGTCAGGAAAGCAAGAATTCCGGAGTGAGTTCCACAGGCGGGAAGTGCGAGAGAGGAAGCTGCAGGAGTAGAATTGTCGTCTGCATTTGGCTAACTTGACTGTGAATGGGTAGGACCCAGTTGCCAGTCTGGTTGCACGGGTAAACACCTGTTGAGGAGGCATCAGTGACTTAAGCTCATCCGAGCAGAAGCCATGAAAGTATTTATAGAACAGACAGAGGGAGGCCACATTTCGACGATGGGAAAGTGGCTGCAGTCGAGTCGCCAGATCAGTACTTATCACATTACAGACTCTCCTTTGGAGCTTGTCAAGAACACTGAGGAGAACGGCAGGGGCACCTGACCATAAATGGCAGCAGTACTCCATGCACGGACGGATGGTTGACTTGTATATATGCAGGATGGATTCAGGTGGAAAAAACATCCTGGATCGACATAGTGACCCAATCTTCTTAGCAGTAGATTTTGCTATGGATTCAATATAGTGCTTCCATACTGTATAATGAATAAACAGGGCATTTGCTCAAATACGAGTTAATATTTAAAGTGATATAAAATATGTCTTAATAATAAAAAATGCATTAAATTCTGTAAATCTTTATTTGTTACGTTTAGATGCAGATATGAAAAAATAGGGAGAAATTATGATGAGAGAAATTGTCTTTAAAGGTACAATTCAGGTGTTTATGGTAATTGATTTTCTGTAGCTTTATAATTTAGCAAGTATTGCGTTTTCTGTTATTTGTTACTGTTCCTTGTGATTCTGTTTCTCAGTACAAGGTGTCCGAAGAAGGATGTTCCTTGAAAGTGCCACCATCCATTAATCACTTGGCAGTTTTAGCCACTGATCAAAGAAAGCAGTTCTATGCAGTTGCCATTTTAGTTATTTCTGAACAATTTGGGTGATATGATGCGTGGTATCTTTATGGAATTTCTGACGAGGCTATTTAAGTACCTCATTCGAGTTTTAGGTTAATATTTTATACCACTTCGTGGTAGTGGACGAAATAACACTACCTATTCTATGTTCAATTTTGTCATATGTTAAATTTATTATAACTGAACCATGCATCAAGGAATTTGAAATTTTTAATATTTACTAATTCCACAAAATATAAATCGCATAAGGAACAAGTAAGTAATATAATTGGAGTAGATAGACTTAATTGGAATAGATAGACTAAACTATCGCCCGGTTCACACTCCACCCACGTCTATTGAGCAGGTGAAGAGGCTCATCCCTTGTTTCCTGTTTAGGATGTGGTTTTCTCTTTTCCAATCTTTTCACTCCTTTTTCGTTTTTTTCTTTTTTTTTCAATTGGAGTAGATAGACTAAACTATCGCCCGGTTCACACTCCACCACGTCTATTGAACAGGTGTAGAGGCTCATCCCTTGTTCCCTGTTTAGGATGTGGTTTCCGGCTTTCTCTCTTCTAATCGTTTTATTCTTACGTAGCCCCAGGCACATCAGTGGCGTTACCGCCTTGCTCGGGGTGATATGATTTAAAAAAATAAGAAAAATATTATTAATAAACATGAAATTTTAATTGGGCTTCATATAATACTAGCATTGTTCAAATGAAACTGCATTTCCTTTTTTTGATAAAAAACATTTCTAAAAATCTTTTTACTAACAGCAAAACAATGAAGTTCCCAAGATGCAAAGGGTTACTGAGTGTGAGTGAATATGAAAAAATAAAATTAAGGGGAAAAAGCAATAACAATAATCTTTTCAAACATTTTATTTGACATTTTAACATCTTATGCCATCATTTTCTCCTTCAGTTACCTGTGCTATTCATTCTACTTGTTACTGTTATTAGTAATTCTCAAATGATGTGGTTTCTGTTTCTTTTACAGTTCTTTGTTTGTGATTCTGTGTCGTCACTTTACAACGTTCAAATGAGGATGATCTTTGCCCCAGGATTCATTTGCTGAAAGCGTTTTTCGCCTCTGATCTTAGGAAACGATTATATACGACTGACAGTTTAGTTATTTCTGCATGGGTTTCGCGTCATGTATGAAAAGACTAAATCTGACGAGGCTATTTAAGAACAGAACTCGAGTTTTCAGGTTGATGTTTTGGCTTCATAGCAATTTGTGTTATTGGGCAAAACTAACCCTGGCACATTCTCTTCTATGTTCAACTTATTTTTCTTCTATACTTAATTTATTATAGCTGATCCATACACCGACGTATCTTAAATGTTTACTACTTATTAATTCAATATCCCCTATATTTATGGTTCACTTAAATCCGCAAAAAGAGAAAAAGTGTAAGAGAAGGGTGTGTCTTCTCACTATACTTATTCAACTTTTACAGTGTCACAATCCTGAAAGAACTAGATGTCATAATGGGATTCATTATTGGCAACCACAATCTTAACAATATTAAATATGTAATTGAAGTGTTGATAGCAGACACAGAAAGGGAACTACAGACAGTAGTAAAAGAGAGTGAGAAAGGACTAAGCATTAATTGTAAGAAAATATGGTTGTCAGCAAAAGCAACAGTACAATATGTGAATTATGAATTGGAGGCATCAGTATCATGCAATAAAAAAATTATATATATAGAAAGCGTTTTAACAGAGAAAGGAAAATGAGGACACATTTTTGCAAGTTGTTAGAAAAGAGTACCGATATGTTATATAATATACACTATCGGCCATAATTATTAGACAGCCTCAGTTTTTTTAAAAGAAATTATGTATTTCCTACTATTTTAGTATTTATTGCAGAAGTGGATAATTCTAAATGAAAATAGAATGGTTCTTTTGTTATTATTACTTTGCAAAATTTTACAAGGCAGACAGGAAGACTTTGCTTCTGCCAGTCAATAATAAGAAGAGACTAGCATAGGGGAGAGAGGACAAAAATTGGACTCCAGAACAGTTCATTTAATTCATTTGTTATTGTGCTGTATTAACAAAAGAACTATTCTATTTTCATTTACAATTATCCACTTGGCAATAAATACTAAAAATCGTATGAAATACATCATCTTTTTAAAAACTGAGGTAGCCTAATAATTATGACTGGTAGTGTAGGTCCTCCTATATGACAGTGAATTTTGAATAAACGCATCTCAATAGAAGAGACTTGAGGCAACAGTAATGTTGTTGAACGGAAGGATGCTGAGAATACAATGGAAAGAACATGTTACCAACGACGAGATTTTAAAGATGAAAATACGTAGCATTAGGAACAGATAGTTTAAATTTCTAGAAACCGTAATAATGAAAGTGGACTTAAAAATCTGACATCCACAGAACAGATTCAAGGCAAGAGGACCAGAAGAAAGTAGCACATAAGCTACTTAAAGATCGTGTGTAGGTGATTGGCAGAACAGAAATTAGGAGAGATAGCAAAAAAGATAAACTTTAGTAAGAGCTACAAAGAACAGGATCGTGTGGAGACATAAATGCTCACGTACTGAAGATACATGACATATAGAAGAAGAAGAAGAAGAAGAAATGATTTATGACAGAAAACACTTTATCACACTATTATATCGACGGCGATTTATAGCATCACCAGCAATGTTTTCTAAATCTGACAATGGTTTCTCATGCTATTATACCAAAGTCGTTTTATGCAATCAGTCATAATGATTTCACATAACTTAACAACGAACAAGTATTACTCGACATTTGATCTTTATAGTTTAGTCAGTAGGTTTACTATGCTTTACAGCAGTGTCTGCAATTCAGTGATTAAAGAAATATTAGTATTAATCCTTTAAGTACTGGACATATATTTTCCTCAAAATGTAAATATATTACATCGAATAATTTATGGGATCGTCACGAGTACCGTAAACTGTTAGGGTTGTTGTAGCACAGCATCTAGAGCATCTATAACAGGAAGAGCAAGTCTTGGACAAAATAGTGTATTATCTATTTTTCATGGTTTGTTCCTTAACTTAAACTTTTCTTTCTAGACTGCTCAAGTTAAGAGGTTATTGCTATTTAACCCTTAACTGGGAAGAGCAGAGATGGATTTTTACATTTACCATTTCATACATTTGTATGAAAACGAATATAACGAACTCGTGCTGAATTCGAACTCGGCTTCCCATTCTAAGTCACTAAACGTTACACTAACCTTGAAATATATTCATTGGATATATAATATGAATACTATACCAATCATACAGAGGTTGGGTATGAAATTCAATGACTTACCTATAAACTTCGTTAATCCCAAATAGTCATTCTTTTTAGTCCTTCTCCCTTCAGTCCGTGAGAGATCATAATTTTCCACAACTTACTATCCTTTATAGAATTTAGTAATTTTAACCCCCCCTACAAACACTACTACACAAATTCTCGTCAATTAAGTCGCCCGCTACCTGGCGTTGTCTCTTTTGTCGTCGATATGTGAGTGTCAAATTTTCCAAGTTTTTCTTTTTCCTAATAATATATCCAAAAATTTTTAGCTATCTTATTCTGATTCAAAATATAAATATGCCTTTCGTATGTATTCCCTACCTCGTTGCTCACAAGTTCCGTCCATGGCTTTTTCAGCATTCCTCTATGGAACCATATTTCTGTTTGATCTATATCTGGGAAAATTTGCTAGCATTTACTGTCATATATAGAAGGATTTATATTTTAAAAATTTAGCTCTCATTTTTTTTTGTGGGGGGGGTTAATAATTCAATACTTTTGTTAATTTTAGAAGTATTTTTACCTTTCCAATGCGCTTTGGTATATTTTTGTCACATTTTTCGTCATCTGTTAAAATAACAGTTTTGACATTTTCTCAGATATGTACACCCAGCAATTAAACAACTTGAAATCGTAATGTAAAAGATATATAGTTGTATATGTTTATCAGAATCTGCCATTAAAATTTATAAGTAAAGAAATAAAATTATTTTTTATGATCGAAATAAAGGGTTCGACTCGAAATTCTAAGCACCTGAAGAAATCCGGAAACATCGTGAATATGGCACTAAAGATGAAGACAATGTAAATAATGTAAATACTACATGTCAGAAGTATAGACAAATCTATCTATCTATCTATCTATCTATCTATCTATCTATCTATCTATCTATCTATCTATCTCAGTTTGTTCATTATCTATCTATCTCAGTTTGTTCATTATCTATCTATCTCAGTTTGTTCATTGTCTATCTATCTCAGTTTGTTCATTGTCTATCTATCTCAGTTTGTTCATTGTCTATCTATCTCAGTTTGTTCATTGTCTATCTATCTCAGTTTGTTCATTGTCTATCTATCTCAGTTTGTTCATTGTCTATCTATCTCAGTTTGTTCATTGTCTATCTATCTCAGTTTGTTCATTGTCTATCTATCTCAGTTTGTTCATTGTCTATCTATCTCTTAGTTTGTTCATTTATTCATCTATCTCAGTTTGTTCATTGTCTATCTATCTCAGTTTGTTCATTGTCTATCTATCTCAGTTTGTTCATTGTCTATCTATCTCAGTTTGTTCATTGTCTATCTATCTCAGTTTGTTCATTGTCTATCTATCTCAGTTTGTTCATTGTCTATCTATCTCAGTTTGTTCATTGTCTATCTATCTCAGTTTGTTCATTGTCTATCTATCTCAGTTTGTTCATTGTCTATCTATCTCAGTTTGTTCATTGTCTATCTATCTCAGTTTGTTCATTGTCTATCTATCTCAGTTTGTTCATTGTCTATCTATCTCAGTTTGTTCATTGTCTATCTATCTCAGTTTGTTCATTGTCTATCTATCTCAGTTTGTTCATTGTCTATCTATCTCAGTTTGTTCATTGTCTATCTATCTCAGTTTGTTCATTGTCTATCTATCTCAGTTTGTTCATTGTCTATCTATCTCAGTTTGTTCATTGTCTATCTATCTCAGTTTGTTCATTGTCTATCTATCTCAGTTTGTTCATTGTCTATCTATCTCAGTTTGTTCATTGTCTATCTATCTCAGTTTGTTCATTGTCTATCTATCTCAGTTTGTTCATTGTCTATCTATCTCAGTTTGTTCATTGTCTATCTATCTCAGTTTGTTCATTGTCTATCTATCTTAAGTTTGTTCATTGTCTATCTATCTCAGTTTGTTCATTGTCTATCTATCTCAGTTTGTTCATTGTCTATCTATCTCAGTTTGTTCATTGTCTATCTATCTCAGTTTGTTCATTGTCTATCTATCTATCTATCTATCTCAGTTTGTTCATTATCTATCTATCTATCTATCTATCTCAGTTTGTTCATTATCTATCTATCTATCTATCTATCTCAGTTTGTTCATTATCTATCTATCTATCTATCTATCTCAGTTTGTTCATTATCTATCTATCTATCTATCTATCTCAGTTTGTTCATTATCTATCTATCTATCTATCTATCTATCTCAGTTTGTTCATTATCTATCTATCTATCTATCTATCTATCTCAGTTTGTTCATTATCTATCTATCTATCTATCTATCTATCTCAGTTTGTTCATTATCTATCTATCTATCTATCTATCTATCTCAGTTTGTTCATTATCTATCTATCTATCTATCTATCTATCTCAGCTTGTTCATTATCTATCTATCTATCTATCTATCTCAGTTTGTTCATTATCTATCTATCTATCTATCTATCTATCTATCTCAGTTTGTTCATTATCTATCTATCTATCTATCTATCTATCTATCTATCTATCTCAGTTTGTTCATTATCTATCTATCTATCTATCTATCTATCTATCTATCTATCTATCTATCTATCTATCTATCTATCTATCTATCTATCTATCTATCTATCTATCTATCTCAGTTTGTTCATTATCTATCTATCTATCTATCTATCTATCTATCTCAGTTTGTTCACTATCTATCTATCTATCTATCTATCTATCTCAGTTTGTTCACTATCTATCTATCTATCTATCTATCTCAGTTTGTTCATTATCTATCTATCTATCTATCTATCTATCTATCTATCTGTCTATCTATCTATCTATCTATCTATCTCAGTTTGTTCATTATCTATCTATCTATCTATCTATCTATCTATCTATCTATCTATCTTATCTATCTATCATCTTTATCATTATCTATCTATCTATCTATCTATCTATCTATCTCTTTTGTTCATTATCTCAGTTTGTTCATATCTATCTATCTATCTATCTATCTATCTATCTATCTATCTCAGTTTGTTCATTATCTATCTATCTATCTATCTATCTATCTATCTATCTATCTGAAACTATTCATATGTATCTATCTGTCTATCGGTTTATCTAGCGATTCCAGCGTTACTTTTTACCTCTTTCCTCCCTTTCTTTCTTTCTCTCTATTTATGCATCTCAGGGTTTACGTATCTATCTCTCTACCTCTGTCTGTTGCCATCTCTCTCTCTCTGTCTCTCTGTCTCTGTCTCTGTCTGTCTGTCTCTCTCTCTCTCACGATATCTATTTATGGATCAATTTATCTATCAATTTCAGCCTGTTTCTTTCCGACTATCTATCTATCTATCTATCTATCTATCTATCTATCTATCTATCTATCTATCTATCTATCTATCTATCTATCTATCTATCTATCTATCTATCTATTTCAGTCTGCTTATATCTATTTATCTATCTCGCTAACAAGCTAACTATCTCAATTAATGTATGTCTATCAATCCATACAACTCTCTTAATTTAATTCAACTGATATATTTCTTATAATTGTTATCAATGTGTTTATTTATACAGTATGTATATTTGTTTCTTTTTATATATATATATATATATATATATATATATATATATAACATATTTCTTTTCACACTTTACATACGTACATGTACAATTATATAAACGTACGCGTATATGTATTTCAAATGTTGTCTGAGGGTATTGTTAACTATCCTGGGTAACAGATGTTCATGACAAGCGGTCCTCTCTTCTGATAAAAAGTAACGCCCATCCAGTGTGCAAGTGCTATCGATAAATCTTGCAGATTTCAATTTTATCCCATCAGTCGACATCTATGACTTACGAGACTTCAATTTAGCGACAAACTTTGGCTTCCTTTGGCTTCCCGAGAGTCTTCTTAACCTTATGCTGAATAGGACTTGGTTAGAAAAAAATAATAATATTGATTTCATCTTTGACATCTTCCATCATTTTTGCAATTTTATTTTTTGCTTTTACCATGTTCTCAAATCCTTTCCCCACTCCCTCATTCCCTGTCTCGATTTGATCATTATTTGCGCCGTGATTCTTGTTTTTGACAAGAGGTTATTCCATTTCCCATACGCGAGAACGTTGTCATTTAACACGTTAGCAGGTGTATGTATCATGAAAGATTTAAGTTCAATCGATGCTAATCATAGATGTTGCGAGTATATGACTGTATTAATACTAAATATTTTATGATGAAAGCTTTTCTTGCTGAAATTACCTTACGTTTGCCGGTTCTTATTACATTTCACTAAGAGACCACATCATTTTGAGAAAATTATTCAATCTATTTTACAGAGTGTGTTCTTCTTCAGTACATTTTTTATGAGATCGTTACAATGAACAAATTTGTTAAATTTCTGTAAATTTAAGGCGGCATCTGATGTGAGGGGAAACAAGAACCAATGAAATTAATTATATGATTTAATTAGTGTATGTTTAAATTTACTAATGATTTCCTACAGAAATAACAGATTATTATGCTAGCATATTTCATCAAACCATGATTTGCTGTACATTCAAAACCATTTTTACATATAAAGGATAGTAATCGTATTTTTGCCTACATAGATTCATTATCTATCTATCTATGTAATTATATATATATATATATATATATATATATATAGTTAAATGGAAAATTTTTTAAACAAGAAAGAACAGCTAAATCTATAAAGGAACCATGTTTCCTCTGTCTTCAAGAAAAAATTGAAATCCTTAAATATATAAATAGTAACAAGCTTTTAAACCAGAGGCATGAAACCACAGTAAACTGCAAGCACATTAGAGAATTAACATTACAATCATGCTAAAAAATACTGCAATAGCCAGAGCTAGGACCCCATAGAAAAACTTTTCTAAAAAAAAATTCTATAGAAAAAAGTTAAATTACTAAATTCTAAAGTAAGGTTTAATATTCATAATTAAATTAGAAATTTTTCTCTAAAAATTAAAAATTTTATAGAAGAAATCGATTTACTAAATTCTAAAGTAAGGTCTAATAGCCATAATTAGATTAATTATATATACTGTCCTTAATACACACATTAAACTTCATTTAATCTTTCCTCCTACATAAAATTCTACTTATTACGCACTTATTACCTGCTTTTATCTAGTATCTAAATAACCCTAACATTAAAATTTACCTCTTACATTAAATTTTACCACAAACGGTGATATAATTAAAATTTGAAATTTAATTAAAAAAATCGGTTTCCAAACTGTGATCTAATTAAGATTTAAAATTTAATTGAAAAAATCGACTTCCGTAATCCAAAATTATGATTAAATATACAAATTTAGATTATTTACAAAAACCCTACTTAAATACAAAAATATTCTGTACTGAATACGCATCCCACCCCTAACCTGTTCCTCTAAGGAATCCTAACGGATATAGTCTAATCACAAGTTATATATAAATAAAACTTACTCTCTAGCTACTAATGGTAAATCTGTCTAGAATTCAAAGACACTCATTAATCAAACATACTCACTACCCACATACTCACGACCCACACCCACACCACCCTCCTCAAAATTCTAAAGGTCAATCAGCAGTACTTGTTCCCTTATCACTAAACCCCCCACGCCAACATCACATACGCAAGTGACTAAGTATGAGAATAGAAATTAAAAATTAAAAATTTAATAGAAAAAACGGTTTCCAAGTTGTGATCTAATTAATAATTAAAAATAAAAATTTAATAAGAAAAATATATTTCCTAAATCCAAAGTTAAGATTAAATATACAATTTTACATTAATTATAAAGACTCTGCTTAAATACAAAAATATTCGGCTCCACCCCCTACCGGCTCTTCTAAGAAATTCAAAGGGTATAGTCTAGTCACAAGATAATAAAAACTTACATTCTAACTGCTAATGTTAAATCTGTCTAGAAATCAAAGACTTTCATTAATCAAACACTCTCTCCAAAATTCCAACGGTCAGAGACTTGTTCCCCTATCACTAACCCCCACCAACACCTCAAACACAACTAACCAAATATAACTAATCCAATCTTTTTTAAATAACCACAAAATGAAGGTCGTTTTGAATGGGCATGCCTCTTCATCCTACAGCACGAAAGCTGGTGTCCCACAGGACTCTATCCCGGGCCCGACGCTGTTCCTTATTTTCATCAACAACCTCCCAGATGAGATTAGTTCCCAAGTAGCATCTAAGCAGACGACACCACAATATACTCCCGCACCAGTAATAAATCTGTCGTGGTGGACAGACAATCTCGCTGCTGACCTTGAACGGGATCTACACTCTGTGGTGAATTGGTGCAAGAAGTGGCTTGTCAACTTCAATGCGTCTAAGACCAAGCTGTTGTCTGTCAACCATCACAGGCAACCTCTCCTGCCTCTCATAAGCATGGACCAAGCGATTCTCCCTGAGAGCAACACACTACGCCTCCTTGGCGTTACCATCTCCTCAGATCTCAAATGGAACCACTATATTGTTTCCATAGCTAAATCTACTGCTAAGAAGTTTGGGTCACTATGGCGATGCAGGATGTTTTTTCCGCCTGAATCCATCCTACATATATACAATCAACCATCCATCCGTGCATGGAGTACTGCTGCCATTTATGGTCAGGCGCCCCTGCCGTTCTCCTCAGTGTTCTCGACAGGCTCCAAAGGAGAGTCTGTAATGTGATAGGTACTGATCTGGCGGCTCGACTGCAGTCACTTCCCCACCGTCGAAATGCGGCCTCCTTTTGTCTGTTCTATAAATACTTTTATGGCTTCTGCTCGGACGAACTTAAGTCACTGTTGCCTCCTCAACAGGTGTTTACTCGTGCAACCAGACTGGCAACTGGGTCCCATCCATTCACAGTCAGGCTAGTCAAATGCAGACGACAATTCTACTCCTTCAGCTTCTTCTCTCGCACTTCCCGCCTGTGGAACTGACTCCCATATTCTTGCTTTCCTGACGGCTACAACTTCCAGAAATTTAAATGCAATGTCAATACACATCTATTAACCACTTGACTCTAGCTCTTTCCCCACCCCCTTCCCTTTCTCTCCACCTATGTATCTGTCATCGCACCTGCATTCTCAGCTTTCTATTGCTCCTTTCTAACTAATTTGTACTCCTCACTCTTTTCTAATTATCTTTTTACAATTATGTAGCCCCCAGCTCATCAGTGGCATTTCTGCCTTGCTCGGGGTGAAATGATTAAAAAAAAAATAACAAAAGAAGCTTTCCATTCATTTACATACCACCTGATGAGACATTAAAGTTTCAATGTCGAAACAAATTTACCTTTGTTGTGGATATATGTAGAAAAATTATGTACATGTTCTAAAATATAATTATAATAAATATATATATATATATATATAGAGAGAGAGAGAGAGAGTCATCCGCAAACAGATCTGTTTCTCAGCTTATCAGTACAGTTAGACATCCGATTGCTTTTAACCCAAGATTGAAACTCGACCGATTCAGCGTCAATCGGTGATTCCACCTCTGAGCTATGGGCGCTTGGTAGAAGAAGACAGACTTTTATGTGTGCCATAAAAAATATCCGAACTAATATGTATGAGGAAATATCTTAAAATTAGTGGGATGTTTATCTAGATATATGTGTGTATAATTATATAAGCAAACATACATTTGTTCATAATTAAACGTACTTACATATAAGAAATTATAATTAAACACAAATACACACACACACACACACACACACACACACAGCTTTTGTAAATATAACAACAATGGATATAAAATGCACAATTATATATATATATATATATATATACTCTTTTTTATATCCATATCTTATTATATATGTACATACATATATGTGTGTGTGTGTGCGCGCGCGCACCAAATTTTGCAGTGTGGAGTCGTGCCTGCACGAAAAGTCCTCAGACATACAAGCTCTCTGTTAAACTAGACCTAATTCTACGACCATCACTCTGATTTCTCGACTCTTGGTTATATTTCCCTGTTTAGCAAGGAATCCAATGTCCACATGCATGACCTTGAAGTTTATATCCGCAAACATCTCCCTCTGGCTAGGGCGAATACTATTGAATCTCTATTCCACTCTTCTATATGTCTCTGTCTCCTCTATTAAACTCAGTTTTTTTCTTTCTCTGTCGCTCCCCTTTCTTTTCCTGACTTTTCCGTACGAGGCAGTATTTCAGATAGTATATTCCGTATTTTCAGTACCTACTATGTAAGTGGTTAGAAAATTTTATCACTGAACGTGCTGTTGTCCATACGCTGGACTTCGCAATCAGTCACTTTCTCCTCTATTGAACTCAGTTTTTTTCTTTCTCTGTCGCTCCCCTTTCTTTTCCTGACTTTTCCGTACGAGGCAGTATTTCAGATAGTATATTCCGTATTTTCAGTACCTACTATGTAAGTGGTTAGAAAATTTTATCACTGAACGTGCTGTTGTCCATACGCTGGACTTCGCAATCAGTCACTTTCTCACGCAAGTGGTGGATTTCCCCACGCATTTCACCAGTAACCTTGAAGAACAAGCTTCTATGAAATTCTAACTTAAGCTTCATTCATCTCCTTAGTTTTCTACTACTTTCTCGGCTGTCATTGCCCACAGGAATCTCTTCTTCCGGCTCTTCCAGAAAGATGCGTCTGACTACAATAAACGCCTCTTTGTCTCCATTCGTAATGAATATAAGCTTGTCCTCAGCTGTTGTTTTCTGATAGAATGATTTAGGGCACGTTTGGTTCCAAAGACTACTGACGACTATGCAAAGTCGTGTTGAACAACAGAAAATCCTTTATCCCTCTTCTATTCAATAAATTTGAGGTCCTCACAGCCACAGTGGACAAGCATCAATTGAGTGATGTATACATAACCCATTTCTGGTCTCTAACATAATTTCTGTGGCTGACTCTCATAAAGCTATTGGTGGTGATGGTATTCCAATCATCGCCCTAAAGAAATGTTGCCCTGGACTCTCTTCTGTTCTCTCAAAACTCTATAACTATTACTCGCTGCTTTCTGTTTTCCTGTTTGCTGGAAGTCCTTCTTTGTAGTTCCTGTTTTCAAAACTCTGGGCAGCCCCCTGATCCCTCTAATTATCACTTTATCAGCCTCTTGCCGCATTTTGGCAAAGTGTTCGAGGCTATTATCAATACTGAAATGGTTCATCATCTCACATCCCAAAACCAACTCTCTGGCAAAATAATGGCCTTCACTGGATATATACACCAAATTCTTGATAAGAACAGCGAGGCCTGAGCTGTTGTCCTGGATGTCTAGAAAGAATTTGACAGTTTTTAGTCTTCTGTGAAAGCTACAGGACTACGATATTTCTGGACATTTGTTCGATTTAATCCAATCGTTCCTATCAAATCGTGAAATGGAGGTCATCTTTAACAGGCATTCTTCCGCACAAACGTGGGCGTACCTCGAGGCTCTATCTTATCAAAAGTAGGCATCTATGCAGATGACATTTTCACAATAAGAAATTTACCCAGGCTGGCAAAGTAAACCTCGCAGCTACTTTTGGAAAGAGCGTTCAATCTGGGATGGATTGGGTTAAAAAGTGATCCGTAAATTGTAATACTACCAAAACGAAGCTACTCTCTTTTAATCACCACAGAGAAACTTTATTACATTACATCATTATGAGTCATGCTAGTCTCTCAGAAAGAAATACACTGCACCTCCTCTGCCTCACTCTCTAAGCTGTCCTCAAATGACTACAGCAAGTCAATAGCTACATTTTTGCTGGGAAGTATCCGACCCGAAAGAATCTTTCACATACACAAATCGTCCGTGCATTGAATATTGTTGCCATATCTGGACGGGTGCTTCTGTTATTCATCTTCAGATTCTCGACAAAATTCAAAAGAGGATCCTGATTGGACAGCTCGACCTCATTTAGTTTATGGGGACGTGGCTTCCCTCTGTCTTTTCTACAAATATTTTCACAGCTTCTCTTCTGACAATCTTATCTCCCTGGCGCATTGACTTCGATTATTTATCCGCGCGACTAGATTGGCAACTAGGTTCTAACCTCTTATCATCATCAAACAGTAAAATGTAACCGCCACTTGTACATGACTAGTTTCTTCTCCCACTTATCACCTTTGGAACTCTCTTCCGTATACTTGCTTCTCTGATGGTTACAATCTCCAAAAGATTAAAAGCAACGTCAGTTGCCATCTTTTATTTTTTTCTTTAACATTTTCTCCGATTCGTCCTGTACCGTGTTCTTCTTTTTCCGTTCTCCTCTCACTAACCACTTGCACATCACTGGCATGATGGTCGGGCTAGTGATGAAATAATTATATATATATGTTATACAAACACATGAAAAATTATATAAAAAAATTAGTGATAATAACTTGTCTGTCATTTTTAATAAAACATACTTAATGAAGCATACTTACCCTATGCTTGTGTGTGTGTATATATATATATATATATATATATATATATATATATATATATATATTGAATTATTTTGAACATTATTTTTACCGATACTCGTATTTAAGTAGATATTCTGTTTTTTAATTAAACAGTATTTTATATTTATATCTACCGGCCTGATTATTTTACGATAAATTTTATTACGAAAATATATATATATATATAAGCAAAGGTTAAGTATGGATGGAATAATATTCTGTATACAGAGATAGTGTCGAAACAAAATGGCTACTTTTGTAGTGATATAACATATTTATGTTATAAATTCTAAATAAATATTATATATATATATATATATATATATAGCATAATGATAATCCACGTATTCTGTCTTAATATGTGTAGAAAAAACTACTAAAAAGTTGTAAGTTTAAAAATGTGTTTAAAAATGTAATATATATATATATATATATATATATATATATATCCTACGTCTATGGCAGGACTCGAAGTTTCATGCGTTATGCAATCATCAAGTGCCTATTTTAAGCTAATAATTAAACACACTTTTTTTTAAAATGATAGTTTAATAGATTTTAAAATTATGCACCTGATGATTGTATAACCCATGAAACTCCTAGTCTTGCCATAGACATAGGGATATATATATGTATATATATATATATATATATATATATACAACAGCTCTGTTCATGCACTGAACACGGTTTTATTAACATCTGAATAACAATACTATACATATGTACGCCCTCCTCATATGTATATTTATTTATTAATTTCCGTTAATATATATATATATATATATATATATATATAAGATTTTATCCCCAACAAGGCGAGACTACCGCTGGTTCGCAGTGGGAATGGTGAGAGGAAACTCTCTGAACAGGAAGTATTTAAGAAAGCATATATTATGACCTGGACTTAAGAAGCTAAAATACAGCAATTGACATAACATTTAATTTTTGAGATTGTAGCTATCACGGAATACAATCTGACGAGAGGAAAGCGCTAGAAAAGAAACTGTTAGAGTAGAAGTGACGGTTACATTTAACTATTTCAACGGTACAAAGGTGGCACCTGGATATCAGTTTAGTTTTTCCATTCTTTATGTACTGTGTCTTTTCAAGACGTAAGCTATCATAGAACTCTACTTGCCCATATTGCTTGTCGCTCTTTTTGGTATCTCTGCCATTCATTGTTCTGCCATCCACTTGCTCAAGTGACGGTTACATTTAACTATTTCAACGGTACAAAGGTGGCACCTGGATATCAGTTTAGTTTTTCCATTCTTTATGTACTGTGTCTTTTCAAGACGTAAGCTAACATAGAACTCTACTTGCCCATATTGCTTGTCGCTCTTTTGGTATCTCTGCCATTCATTGTTCTGCCATCCACTTGCTCAAGTGACGGTTACATTTAACTATTTCAACGGTACAAAGGTGGCACCTGGATACCAATTTAGATTTTCCATTCTCTATGTACTGTGTCCTTTCAAGACGTAGGCTATCATAGAACTCCACTTGCCCATATTCCTTGTCGCTTTTTTCGTATCTCTCCCAAGCTCTGTTCTGCCATCCACTTGCTCAAGTGGCGGTTATATTTAACTACTTTAGAATGAGACTTGGAAACAAATTTAGTGGCATGCTTAAATTTATGTTGTCTACGTATAAACGAAAAGGTTATCAGAGAAGTTGGCATGAAAATATTTCTAGAAAAGACAGATTGAAGCCACGTCATGTCGGTAAGACAGTAACTGATGTCAAGACTAAATTGCAGATTCTTCGTTCGATCTTGTCAAGAACCTCGAGATGAATAACAGAGGCATCAGACCAAATATACCAAAAGTGTTCAATGCTTGGACGAGAGGTAGATTTATAAATGAACAAGATGGATTCTGACGAGAAAAACTTTCTGGTACAACACGGTGACCCAAATTTCCTTGTAGTAGATGCGTCTGTTGATTCGATGTAGTCTTTCCACTTCCGGTCAGGTTGAAAGTGATGCCAAGGAGATTCAGTGTGTTACTCTTCAAGAGAGTAGCATCAGCTATATTGATGGCGAACAGGAAAGTTTGTTTATGGTGATTAATGAAGAGCAGTGTTGATTTGGAGATTTTTATTGAATTTTGTCCAAAAAAAACCCCCAAAAAACCAAAGCAAACCCAAAGTTGCTAGGAATTTACCAGACATGAGGAATACAACTGGATATTTCAATAATATAACAAAATGCACTTGTAGAATTAAAATTGATTGCCCTATGGGTGGAGAGTATCTGGGGGAGGGGGTGATATATCAAGCCATGAAAACACAAACATAAAAAAAAACACAACACAAACATAAAAAAATACTGTATTGGTATTTCTGCAGGTGCTTGGAAGCAACGACTATATAATCACACGCACTCCTTTTCCACCCTGAACTAAAAAATCAAACAGCTCTATCGAAATACCTCTGGTATTTGAAAGACAAAAATCTAACCCCCATAATTAAATGGAGTATAATTAAAAAATCCTACACACCCACCAACTTCACAGAGTGGTATCAATTAGGTCTGGATGAAAAGATATCTATTATTAGACAAAAAACCAGTTGGATCTACTTAATCTGAGGAAGGGACTAGTGTTTAAATGTAGACAGAGGAGCCGGTTTAAACTATGTTAATCTTCGGGCCCCTCTTTCATTCCACTGAATACGTTACACATATCATATTATTCTACAGAATATATATTGTTTAATTGTAAACCATTGTTATATATGTTGAAGGTTTTTAAATATATATATATATATATATATATATATATATATATATATATACGGGTTTTATATGTCTAATGTATTTGTCACATATTTGTTTTTGCTGGTGTTTGAGTGTGTATATATATATGTGTGCGTTCGTATGTGTCTATGTATATATGTATCTGTGTACGTGTACATATATGGGTATACGTATGTGTGTATGCAGGTAATTATGTACGCATTTACGTGTGTATATGAGTTGTATGTGTTCAAATATATGTTTTTTATAGTACTAAAAGTATACAGTATTACAACTGTACGGCTGACCGGAAAATTTACCTGCACTAGGGTATTATTATTTTTGTTGTATTGTTAAACAAATAAATAGTATAATTTTGATTATATAGTTGATGTGGTGATTACAACGATAATTTCTTGTCCTTTCACTAGTAATATGTAAACTTATTTTTAAACTTAATAATTAAGTTTAAACAACTAAATTTAAATAGAATAATTAGGTTTTCTTTTAAATTAAAAATGTAAAGCTCTACCCCCCTTTCTCTCTCTCTTTTCTCACCCTCTCTTTCTCATCTAACCCACGTTTTTATATTTCAAATTCTGGCGTCAACAAAGTAAATGTTAGAGGAATGTATCCTCGAACTTTTGTTGACATTTGGCCGCTACGCGTGTCATCTACTTTTTGTCATATGTTGCGTGTCATCTGTTTTGCGTGTCATCGGTTTTGTGTCATATGTTGCGTGTATATATGATTGTGTATGAATATGTGTATGTGTTCGCCAAACTGATGTATTTTTCTCAGTTTTTTCTTTTAAGGGAGCGACCGTTATTTTTATTCTTTTTTTATGTTTTCGTGAATCTCATTCGTGTAAAGTCCTTTGTTAAATAAAGACTGAAGCTGACGATGGTTCGTCTGAAATAACCCCATACTACCGATTCATCATGAAATAACGTGTCTGACTTAATTTTTCTTATATTTGCTCTATATGTATTTATATGCATATATGTTTAGAGCTCTCTTAGAGATTTGTCCTACCACTGTATGTAAAGGATACTCCTTTGAGTTCTTCTATACCCACACTGCATGCTGATATATATATATATATATATATATATATATATATATATGTCTACCTATATATATTTTTTATTTATGTAACTATGTCTACGTCTACTTATATCTATCTATTTTAGTCTAGTCTATATATCTGTCTGTCTGTCTATCTATCTATCTGAACCCGTTCACATCTATCTATCTATCTATCTATCATATATATATATATATATATATATATATATAATGTTTCGTCAAGTTCATCTGTCTCCATGAAGGAGTGGTGGCAACTACAAACTTGTGCCCTACTTGATCAGCAGGCTTCCCTGGATGAACTTCTTAAGCTGACGTCCTAAATTTTGGCACCTTGTTCACTTTAGCAGTGGAAATGTGTGCGACTCACTATCTTTACATGAATAGCAATAAGATGGTGAAAAAATAATTTTACTTTTAAGATACTTGTGTTTACTCACAAACCTTGAACATAAGTATCACGTGATATTATAAAGAACAAAATTTCTCAATATTCGTATAATGACGTGTAATTTCTAAGCAAACTAAACTCTCAGTTCATTCCAAATATAATGAATTATGTCTTTACCGATTAGCCCATACTTTATGTTCTAGACAAAGTATAATTTGGCTGAGATAACTAGAGAATAGCAAATTTTTATAGAGATTCCATTAACAAGTTACAGCAGACATTATTGGATAATTGTTTTTTAATTATTAAAGTTTCTTTAGTTTTTACAAGGATGTATTAGTTGCACAATTAATTCGGATTTGCTTTTAAATTTGTTTGTTAGTTATTCGAAAAGTAAAAAGCACACTTGTTAATTCAATAAAATTAGTTAGTTTCGTGCAAGGTTGCAATAGTGGGATACCCGATTGGAATCAAATTCTTTATACTTAACAACGAAGGTTTAGGTAATTATTAACGAATTTTAACTTCGTATCATAAAAAAAAACAAAAAAAAACAGCACCGTTATAGAATTCTCAAGTGTATTAACAACTAAGTTAAGTTCAGTTTATCACAACATCACAAGTTCAGAAAATTTAGTGTGGATAGGACTCATTACTTAATAAATTTTTAAACAGACTAACTCGATAATTATTTAGCAAGCTTAGCTTTTGTCAACATGAAACTCCTTACGTAATAGCCATAGTTAACCAAATTATCTCGCTAAGAAAGATTGTCTCGGAGCACTAAAAGATGACCCAACACATTACATTTTTAATACATTATCCAGTTGGCCTACATTATTTAAGTTACCAAAAATATCATGGAATTTTAATTATGAAAGATACTGACTTCTAAGCTTTTACAAAGAATCACTTCAACCCAAGCAAGGTAATAAAGCCACTAAAACACAATTACCGAGTGTGAATGAATATAAAAATAAATTTAAGAAAAAAGAAAAGGAATTCAAAATAGAAGATAATGATTGAAACTGAATTTAAATTTTTGAAGATTAAAGTTGACTGGAAAGCAAGAAGTCCAAAGCGAATTCTATCAGCTACAAGTGTAATGAAAGAAACTATTATAATACAGTTGCATCTATCTATTTAAACTGTAAAATTATGAGATCTTGCCACCAATCTAATACTGTGCTTAAATTCATGAAGTATACGTACTAAAAAGGAAGGTTCTTCAGAACAGTTATCAAGAAAAAAATAATATAGAAAAGGAATGGGGAAGTTACATTCAGTTAGTTAAGTGCCATTCGTGATACACGCTTTGGGCGATCATATCTCGAAAGAGACATGACTGACTGGACAGAAGATTATCCGGCATTAGGTTGCCATTACTTTCTGCGGTAGATTGGTTGCCGACCAAGGATATAGAACCCAATCTGTCCTGCTATTTAACCCATAACTGGAAGAAAGAGACGGATTAATACCTTTCCCAAGGGTATTTGCGCGTAAGTGAATACAATGGATTCAATTAGAATTCGAACTCGGCTCCCCGGCTTCTCGTTCCGAGCCGATATCCACTGTACCACAATGCACATCCAATCTAATACTGTGCTTAAATTCATGAAGTATACGTACTAAAAAGGAAGGTTCTTCAGAACAGTTATCAAGAAAAAAATAATATAGAAAAGGAATGGGGAAGTTACATTCAGTTAGTTAAGTGCCATTCGTGATACACGCTTTGGGCGATCATATCTCGGAAGAGACATGACTGACTGGACAGAAGATTATCCGGCATTAGGTTGCCATTACTTTCTGCGGTTGCCAGCTAAGGATATAGAACCCAAATCTGTCCTATTATTTAACCCATAACTGGAGGGAAGAGACGGATTAATACCTTTCCCAAAGGTATTTGTGCGTAAGTGAATGCAAGGAATTCAACTGAAATTCGAACTCGGTACCCCGATTTGGCATTCCGAGTCGATGTCCACTGCACCATATTACACAAGTGGAAAAGTGACTGAAGCCGAGATGTCTGGTCCTAATCTTATTTTGCATACATTGCAGATGTTATTTTGTCAATGATCTCTAAATACATAGCAGAACCATCAGACCAGATGTGATAGATATTTGATGCTTAGACGATTGGTAGATTTATAAATATAAATGATCAATACTACCAAACCCAGCACAGTGAACCCACTTTCCTAGCAGCAGACCTACCAATTTAGATTGCAAAATGTAAATAGAAATATTTCTCCAAAACTACATCCAAGTGAGTAATAAATAGATAAATCTCGATTATTTCGTTTTCTTTTCTCCTTTCTTTTACATTAAGATTGGATTATCTTGAGGGTAGATGTAGAAAAAATTTAAAAAAAAGAAAACTGATTGGAATTTCAGACTACAATCGGTCATCTAGTCCATGAAAAATTAAGGCTTCGAATTTCTTGGGTGGCAAGTTATTTTTCCACACATCTAAATTTTGGTGTTATATAATCTTTTGGTAATAAATAAATGTATGGCTCAGTAGATTTGTACTGAGCAATATAAGCGCTTGGATGTTTTTGTTGATTTAATCGCAGACTTTCTGTATATCAACACTAGTCTCAGTTGCGTTACTTGGCGTCATAGTTAACTATTATTCGGCAATACATTGTCAAAAGACGTATGGTGTTTACGTTATTTATATAGTAGCGAAAATAGTGTTACATAAGGAGAACAAAGAATTTTGTTGGTTAAAAAAAGATACATCAGTTATTTCCCCTTTTATTGTCCTCACACTCTTTCTTAAAAAATCTCCCATCACACCTCCTACTTATGCAAGTTTCTTTTTTCTGATTTTTTCTCTTTAATCGCACATACTATAGGTTTAATGATTTTCTCAAAGTTCTACGTCACAACTCTCACTTTTCTTTTCTTACTCTTTCTTTTACAACTCTCTGTTTCTAATCTATTTCGCTTGTAATTCGAGTCTTCTCCCAAATAACTCCACTTCTAACTATTTACTTCCATTCCATTTTATTAAACCGTTTTCTTTCTTTTTCTTCCTTTCTTTCAGTCTTTCTCTTTTCTAATCTTTTTCCTCTTTCAGTCATTTTTTTTTGTAACCTTTTTTTATTCATTCATTATTTCTTTCTTTTTTATATTTTTCATTTTTTGTAACCTTTTGCTTCGTTCGTTCGTTCATTCATTCTTTCATTCGTTCATTCACTCACTCTTTCTTTACTTTTACTTTCTTACCTTCTTTCTTTTTCTCTAAACATTTATTTCATTCTTTCCTTTTTTTTCTTTATTTCTTTTGTCTAATCTTTTACTTCATTCTGTCTTTCTTTCTGTGTTTTTGACTTTATTTTCTCTAACCTTTTACTTCTTTTCTTTTTCTTTCTTTCCATTTCTTTAATATTTGCTTCTTTTTTTTTGTTTTACTTTTCCTTTTTTTATATTTTTTATATCTTCCTTCTATTTTTCTTTCTTCATATACTACACATTCTTTTCAATACTTTACATCCTCTTTTTTGCAAAATATTATATCTTCTTTCAGCATTAAATTATAGCATTTTTATTAGACATTGAGATAAATATGAATAGACGTATTAAAAAAATACACTCGTACGTGTATATATAATTTAAGTTTAATTTAATGTATATGATTATTTATTAATATGTATGTATATATAAACATAATTTCATACTCTTGATACATAAAATTACCATAAATGCCAATAGCAAATTCTTTTTGCATACCAACGGATTAAATATTTCTCCTGCAATTAATGCAAAGGGCAGATTTCATATAACGGATTTCATAGCATTCAGATTTCTAGGACCTTAACAGTAAACAACCTGTTGAAAAATATTACCAAAAATCGTTTTGTAAATATCTAAAAATTAATGATTTTTGTTTATATATATTCGCATTATTGCGAGGCGCCGAATCAGTTGAATATTTAAAATATAGCCAAATTTGATTGGCTGGAAATCTTTGAAGTCGAAGGTTATTTTATTGATTTCATTTTCATACTGTCCCTTTACATTGATTGATTGATTAACCGATTTCGTTTAAGAGAAATTTGGAAAACCTTTATTCTCAATAAATTCTTAGGAAAATTGTGTACCCAGAACTAGTATTTTTTTTTCTTTTTCAAATGTGACTCACTGTATACACTGGATGCGATGGATGAATTGTAGTCTAAATTCAAATAACACTGATATCTCCTTTTAACAGATATATTTACCAAAACTTTACAAAAATATCTTAAAATATTAAAGAAGAACTTTATTCAATAAAATCACTATTAGCTTCAAAAACAGCCACTAAACGACTTCGGAATATTCTGCAACTCTTCTGAACGGTCTCCTTGTTTAAATTGGTGAATGCTATAATCATTGCCTTCAGCTCATTTTTGGTGCTGCAAGAAATTTTGTTGGTCACCCTCTCAAGAGCGCTTCTCACAAAACAGTAAAGAGAGTTACAGCCTGAGGAGTTAGGTGGTCACTTGTAAGGGGTGATATAGTTATAGAAATTGTTTGTGCAGAATCCTGTTACCAGATATAGGATTTTCCAGAAGCCACTCTCTTGATCTAGGGCAGCACTATATCCCCAAGGCACTCCTAATAGGCTCCGTGTTGCTCTGTAGGAGGCATAACGTCGCCATCACTAGTGATCATTTCAAACTCTTTGGTAATCACTATTAGACTCATCCGTCTTTCCGAATTCCCTTTACTGTCCTCAACAAACACTCTGAAATGTTCGTATTGGAGCTTCCAGTGTGAATGCTGAGCAGTACAGCAGGACGTGTCCAAATTTTTGGTGGAGTGAATTGCAATTCTTCTCACTGACAGAGATCAACTGATCCTAATATATTGTGTAGTCGACAATTTCACGTGCGCAAAACTAAAAACATGAAATAGTGACAATTTACCCATAACAATCTGTACTTATGATCAATAGTTCCTTAGCCTGGACGAGAAGCCGACGTGCCGAGTTCGAATTTCGCCTGAATTCGTTGCATACATTTACGCGCAAATACCCTTGGGAAAGGTATTAATCTATCTCTTCTCACTTTAAGCTATGGGTTGAATAGTAAAAAAGATTGGGTTTTCTAGCCTTGGTTGACAACAAAGAAACTGCAGAAAAATCTACCTGGTCAGTCATGAATCGAAAGAGATACGATTGCTCAAGCGTTTATCACGTATGACTCTTGAATGAATGACAGAATATTCAAGTTGTGGCTAATAAGAAACGCGGGATTAATTGCATTGAAAAAATAGATTATATTGAAAAGAAAATAATAATTTGGCAACTCTGTGTGTGTGCACCTGTGTGCGTTTGTACGTGCGTTTGCTTACATATCTGTATTCGATAGAATTTGTTTCTTTAAGTGGGTACATATGGTTGAGAATACCTTCCTAAGCAGTGTATTTGATAAGAACGTTTTGTATGTCCAATTGATATATAAGCCGTAAATGAATTCAAGGATTTGTAAATATATATATATATATATATATATATATATATATATATATATAAACTTATTTATAAATGGAATTTTGTCTGTGTGTGTGTCCATTGCCTATAGACTCCGAAACGGCTGAACCGATTTTCTTGAAAATTTACACAGTTGTACTATAAGTGTCTGTGAGTGTTGTTAGCTAAGTTTTGTGTTGAGGGAGCATCGATAAATATCCAAAATCGATAATCAAAAAGTCGGGTTATGGAAGGAGTGGTCCGATTTTAATCAAATTTAATACACTCATAATCAAAGACATAAGAAACAATATTCAGAAGTTTCAAGGTTGCAGTTCTTAGAATAGTGCAGAAATTCGATGATATACATATACATAAAAGGCACGATGTTTGTGTGTGTGTCGGTTTATCTGCCTGTATGTCTGTATTTTTTTCATCCCTTTTATTTAATTTTTGCTTCGAATTTGGCTCTAAGTAGGTATAATTGTAGTTCTTAGTCTCAGCCATGATACCATTTACTCAGAGGACTTATTTAACCTTCAAATTCAGTTTACGACGAAAAAAATTTATTTGATATCGATACCAGGAAATCAAAATTTAACTTATATCCATTCATTCTTCTTTCAGTCTACGGTTTCGCTTTAACTGGAAACAACTATTGCTTTTTAGTCTTTCGTGCCAACGTCCAAAGAGTCCGCGCTCCAGGACCATGGAGCTTTTATTAGTTTTAAAGCTTTCATCACACCCGATCAACGCCGGCTTATAGTGCTAGTATATATATATATATATATATATATATATATATATATCTTAGTCATTCATATACAAGCCTGTTTCGCTGTATCACAGCTCATCGATGTGGCTAGACACATCCACTTGCTTCTGGCCGGGATCAAAACTCGACCGTTATGGTGTCAGTCGGAGTCGCTACTCCCTAAGCCATAAACTCATATATATATATTGTAATGTTGTTATTACAACGGTTTATAAAAGCATAATATCACTACACAAAAATTTTCATGTTTCAGAACAAAACTGTTCCTTTTCAGGTGATATGTTAAAATAAATCATATATATTTTATATATATATAACACATATAGTGAATGCTTTTACGTCAAGTACGTCAGGAGTTTCCCATATGTTTTTGCTTTTATTCCAAGCAAGGCATTAAAGAAACTAAGATGCAAGAGGTTACTGAGAAAATGAGAGAGCGGATGAATTAAGAATACGGATGATAACGATTTTTTTAAGATCAAATTCAAATGAAAATAAAGAAGCCTGAATGGAATTTCAAAAGTGAGAGTTGCGAAGGAAGAAACTATTAGCATAGAACTTACATCTACATCTAGTAATTTCAACTTCAAAATTGAGACTTTAAAGCCAATCTATTAGTAAGCTCGAAAGACGCAAAGACTAAAACTTAACATCTTAAAAAGCCTAGTAAAATTTGCTTACAAAGTTCTCAGTATTAAAACCAGAGTAACAGTATTTAATAAATCAAAAAAGTTAACAGATAATGGAAAAAAATCAAGTACAAATTTTTCATCTCTTAAATTTCTGTATACAAAAAAGAATTTGTTTTGATAAAGTCAGTTTATTTATTATTATTTATTTCTCTTTTTAGCGACTTGGATCATTTAATGCTGAAATTTAACTTTATTAAGAGAATTAATAATTTTTTTTACGAAAAACTATTAATTGTAATATTTTTTTATTTACAGAAATGTGTTGCTGGTAGAAATCGGCTAGGAACGAAAAATCGGGGAACTGTGTTCGAATTTCAGTTGAATTCATTGCTTTTACTTACGCGCAAATACCCTTGAGAAACTCCAGTTGTGGGTTAAATAACAGAATAGATCGGGTTCTATAGCTTTGGCTTGCAACCATACCGCAGAAAATAATGGCAACCTACTGCGGGATAATTTTCTGCCTAGTCAGTTATGTCTCTTTCGAGACATGATCGCCCAAGCGTGTATCACGTATGGCACTTAACTAATTACTTATAATTTTTCGTTTTTAAATGTTTTTACGAAAACGCATTGCTGGTAATTTTTTACTATAAAAATGTTTTGCTGGTATTTTATTATACAAATATACTTTCATAGCGTTTTGACCCCAGTTTGGGGATAAACTATTTTCTCATAGATAGGACCGTAATATGTATTACTACATCGGGTTAGAAGAGCAGCAATTAAGAGGTGTTCAACACTGCTCAAAACCTCGGAAGCAGAGGCCTTGCAGCTGGATGTCAGTCAGTTAAAGTGCCATACGTGATACATGCTTGGACGATCATGTCTCGAAAGAGACATGACTGACTGGGCAGAAGATTATCCCGCAGTCGGTTGCCATTGCTTTCTGCGGTAGACTGGTTGCCGACCAAGGCTGTAGAACCCAATCTGTCCTACTATTTAACCCATAACTGGAAGGAAGAGACGGATTAATACCTTTCCCAAGGGTATTGCGCGTAAGTGAATACAATGGATTCAACTGGAATTCGAACTCGGCTCCCCGGTTTCTCGTTCCGAGCCGATATCCACTGTACCACAACGCACATCCTCCTGGATGTACTCATCGTTTATACCAAGGATGTGATAAAGTTCGCCATTAAACGAAACGCGTCGTTTCATATAAGTTGTTCTTTTGTCATTATTCATGCTGTCCTTTTCAATATATATTCTATATTAAATTCATACACAAATATATATATATATATATATATATATATATATATATATATATATATATAAGAAAAAATTAGGCAGACACGTTATTTCATGGTAAATCGGATGTATGGCCTATTTCAGGCGAACCATCATCAGCTTCCGTCTTTATTGTACAGAAGATTTTACACGGTTCGTGTAAAATCTTCTGTACAATTATATAAATAGCATACGTTTTTAAATTTGAAAGTACGGAATAATGTTATGTTCAAAAGAAACGCTTATGCATACACACTGATGCACATATACGCATTTTCATGCAATATATAATAAATTAATGTTTGCTACCACAAGTAATATGACAGATTGATACATAGATAATAAATTTATATAAAATAGAAGTATATAGGTTTGGACATTCATATGCATGTATTGCCTCATATGCACATATGTAATGAAACGTTCTATAAGACTTAAAAACAACTAAACTTTTAAAAATAATGACATTTTCAAAAACAATGTCAAATTAACAAATAATGACACCTTCAAAAAAAGGCCAGTTTTAAAAAAAAAAGAATGACACTTTAAAAAAACGACTGTTTAAAAAAATAATGTCAATATAAAATAGTCATGACACTATAAAAAATAAAAAACCTTTCAAAAAATATTGTCAGTTTTAAAAAAATAAGACTTTCAAAAAATATTAACACTTTCAGCACTTTAAAATAAATAAATAACTTTAATAATAATAATAATTTTAAATAACACTTTAAAAATATAAAAGAATCTGCTTCTTAAAACACAATATTCTTTTTTTCATTCACGCTACCTGATTTCAGGTGAGTCAAAAGTTCAAAACAAAACTACACAGATACACATTAGTCATTTGCAAAATAATGTTGGTTCATAATAAAATCATCATTATATTTTATAAAATAAACTATTGTAAAATAAATCATTAAATGAACAGCTGGACAAATATGCCGTTTTTCAACAGTACATTATATCTATCTATCTATCTATCTATCTATCTATCTATCTATCTATCTATCTATCTATCAGTTTGTTTCTATCTATCTATCTATCTATCTATTTCAGTCTGTTCATGTCTATCTCTCTATCTATCTATCTATCTATCTATCTATGAGTATGAATAAAGAAAGATATCTTAACCGAATTGTTCATCCCCTGATGGATAATACCAAGGCAAATATCTTTTTTAAAAAATCCTATCAGAAGTCTACTTAAATATGTTTCCCATTTATTTTTATTCATGCCCTTCTACAGATACAGTTTTAGTTGCATCTGAATTTTATACACATACATGTACATGTATGGTTGTTTGGGTGTACGTGTTTGTGCGTATGTGTAAATATAGACAAATATTTACATTCATATGCCCATATATACTTACTGATTTATATACATATATATAATTATATATATATATATATATATATATATATATATATATATACAATCCATATTTATTTAATTATCTTTATTTATTCTAGCACACAAACGCATACATACATATGTATAAAAGCACATCTATATATATATATTGGAACACGTCTATATACTAAATATAACGTTTGTAGTAACGAGAAATACATATAAGACATTTTTGTAAACTTCTATTGACATTTTTCTCTGATCAGTCCGCATCATTAGAAATATGTATTTTTTCAATATACGACAAACTAAATGATTAATATAAATCAAATATTGTTTCGCTAATATGCATGTACGTTGTGGTGTAATGGATATCAGTGAAGAATCATAAAATTCAGAGAACCGAGTTCGCATTCCCGTTGAGTGCATTATATACACTTAGACACAATTAGCCTTAGAAAAGGTACGGATCTTTTCCTTCTCCCTGCGCCAGTTATAGGTTGAATGACAGGACGAATTTTTTTCTTAAGTCTTGGTTGGCAACCAGTCTTTCACAGAAAGAAATGGCAACTTACTGCTGAAAAAAATTAAATTCCTCTTAGTCATGTATTATAACAGACATGATCACCCAAGCACGTATGACTGATCGAATATAGATTGTGTAGAAATAGATGTATTTTTTGATTATGCTGATTTATCAGCTAAACATACCAAAATAAGATTTCAAAATTGTCTTATTCATTTACTATTCCAGCGGATCATGAAAACGTTGGCCCCTATATGGGCGTATGTGTGTATGTATGTGTGACTATGTAAGCATGCAGAAATATATACTTAAAAAAAAACTGTCTCAACGGAAGAAAGAATCAATGAAATCATAAACAAGGTGCTTTCGTTAGTGTTAAATAAATTTTTGTGAATACATACATACATATATATATATATATATATATATATATATATATATATATGTATATATATATATATATATGCACGCACATATATATATGTACTATTACTATTGAAATATTATCTGGAATATATATATATATATAAATATACATATAAATATATATATATATATATATATATATATACTTATATACATATATATACTTATATATATATATATATATATACTTATATACATATATATATATATACATACATATATATATGTGTGTGTGTATACTTACATATATATATATATATATATATATATATATATATGACGTTGTTAATCCTATTTCTTAATCATTCACAGACGAGAATATGATGCAGATTCCTCTTCACCTAGCAATTCCAACATAATTACCCACACTACACCCCGTTTAATTACCAGACTGCCTTAATACACTCCTCTCCTGCCTCCTTAGGTTTCCCTTTACCAGTCTCTAAGGAAAAGTTTTATAGTGAATTGAAAACAGAAAGAAAGAAAGAAAGAAAGAAAGAAATTGAAATTAGAAGGGAATTTTTTTTTACGAGCACAGTGGCTGTAGTGGTGGTTGTACAGTCAGTGGCATAGACACGATGACTCCTGTATCATCTGTGGCCCAGCTTTACATAACTTAAAAAGAAGCAATTATCATTATCAGCATCGTTATTGCCATTCAACATCGACGACTTTATTATATATCGGGTTCATTATTATCATCATTATCAGTAAAATTATAGTTACCACTCATATCATTATTATTACCATGATTAATAATAATATTGTTATTACGATGGTTTAATTTTTCTTCTTCATTAGAATTTTCTAGTTCTAATCATTATTAATATTGCTTGTAAAATCTAGTATAGTATAATATGAAGTATTAACTAATATTACTTTTATTGCTATTACTATCATAGTCACCGCAATCTTTATTAACAACACCACCAGCAGCAGCACCACCATCATCACCGCTACTGTTGCCATCATTATTCATTAGTTATATTTCTATCGTCATTATTCGTATCTTTTAGAAGCACATAATATAATGTGCGGGATGTGCGTTGTGGTACAGTGGATATCGGCTCGGAACGAGAAACTGGGGAGCCGAGTTCGAATTCCAGTTGAATCCATTGTATTCACTTACGCGCAAATACCCTTGGGAAAGGTATTAATCCGTCTCTTCCTTCCATTTATGGGTTAAATAACAGGACAGATTGGCTTCTATAGCCTTGGTCGGCAACCAGTCTACCGCAGAAAGCAATGGCAACCTACTGCGGGATAATCTTCTGCCCAGTCAGTCATGTCTCTTTCGAAACATGATCGCCCAAGCGTGTATCACGTATGGCACTTAATTGACTGAATATAATGTAGACACTCTCTCTTTTTTGTTTGTTTTTGAATAATAACGTTCTCCATTTTTTTTTTTTTCAAAATTTAACAGGCTCTCAAAAAAATTACTGCAGTTACTTTATTCGAAGTGATTTTTATATCGACGTATACCAATATGACAATTTTGGCATATATTAATATGAGTATATTTTTATATCTACTAATACATAGTGAAATATATCTACTAATGTAACATATGTGAGTTTGTAAACAGGCAGCAACTCTTTTTTAATGCAACATTCATTAAAAATTACACGCAAATGTTATGATTACTGTTGTTGTTGTTGTTGTCATTCTAGTTGTTTCCTGTTCTCTCTTGTTGTTTAATACAATCATTTTAAAAAAATATTTGATTTAATTTTTAGTTTGAGTTTTGTTTAACGGCCTATCAACCTCTGTGGGTGATTTAATGCCAAAAAGTGGGATTTTAAGGTAGTTTTTAATGTTTGCCTATAGTGAGAACGTTGATTTAGTCAGATTGGGATAAAATATTTTGTTTTAGTAAACTGAAGATGTCTTCTAGTTTTGTAGTCAAAAACGCATTGTTGGGAATTTTTTTCTTTCAAAAATATATTATGGCAATTTTCTTTCCTTCAAAAACGTATTATGGTAATAATCTTTTTTCTTCAAAAATATATTGTTGGTAATATTTTTCCTTCAATATATATATATACTTCTATAAAAAGTATTTTTATATTTTCATAGTGTTTTGACCCTAGTTTGAGGACAAACTACCTGCCCATAGCTGGGAGCCTAACAGGTGCAACCACTCCGGGTCAGGGTGGACCTGAAAACAATTAAGATGTAGTTCCATGCTCCTCACAACTTCACAATCAAGGGCCTTGCTGCCGGATGCAGTTTACTGTCATACCCAGGACCAATTTTATTTGTGACTAAAGGTAAAAGAAAGTATTCCTTAAAAAAGTTATGAAGCATATTATATTTCTGCGTATGTGAGCAGTTGTTATGAATACAGTTTTTATATCTTAATGTGTACACGCGTAATTTTTAAAAATCGTTCCTAGTTCTCCTATTACCATTGGAACAGGGATTGCCTTTAAATTCCATGTTAGTGCAATTATTTCTTTATTATGATTATAAAAAATCATTTTCCCCTTCATTTATTTTATAATCTCATGCCAAAGCAGAACCGATGACCTTATTTACATCTTAATTGTGAATCTTGTTTCCACTTGATTAAAGTCAGTCAGTTAAGTGCCATACGTGAAACACGCTTGGGCGATCATGTCTCGAAAGCGACATGACTGACTGGGCAGAAGATTATCCCGCAGTAGGTTGCCATTGCTTTCTGCGGTACACTGGTTGCCAGCCAAGGCTATAGAACCCAATCTGTCCTGTTATTTAACCCATAACTGGAAGGAGTAGACGGATTAATACCTTTCCCAAGTGACTGCATGAATTCGGCTGGAATTCGAAAAATATCTTAAATATCTTAAATAGGCTCCGCTTATTAGAAGTTAGTTGTTTTTGTTTTGTTTTTTGTTTTTTGTTTTTTGTTTTTTCTAAACTCCTGAAGTGGTGGTCCATCAGTACTTTTTTTATTTGTTATTCATTTTCTTTCTTTATTATACCCAGAGCTTCATTTACAACAGGAACAGTTTTTGTTTTTTAAGTAAAACATTATTATTTTTACTATTGCTATTATTATTATTGTGTTATCATTTTTCAACATATTTCAATATCTGCTATGGTCGCACTACCTACCAAGTCTGCGGCCAAACCTAAGGCAGGTCATGGTATGTTGTTATGGCTCCATTTCATGTTTTTTTTTAATCCCCTAACACCCTAGCGTTGCATAGACAAAGTTCGCCTTAGTGTGTGGGCTGTACTGAGCAAGATATTTTTTCTATATCTCTTAAGCTTGGGTTTTCAGGGATTCTTTCAATATGTCGTTTTGTTCCATTTATTTATCATTCCAAGTGCACCTACTATCACCGGCATATTATTATTATTATTATTATTATTATTTTTATTATTATTATTATCGTTGTTGTTGTTCATTTGACTTCTCATATATGCACTTTCCATTCCGTGTCCCAACCGGAGATCTAAGGTCAAAAATGGCTTCATGATATTTTCCACTGAGCATTCGTGTAAAACAAAGCAAAACAATTAAGATCGCACACAATTTACATAGATACAGAACTTTGTAATTTGTGATATATATTTATGAGTGCATTTTTTTAATTTCTTTATGACATGGACTACCAGGAATCACTTCATTGAGTCTATCGGAACTTTTTCCAGACAATCCGAGCTCTCCAACTGAAATGAGATTATTGATCTTGTGATGTGCCATATTTTTAGATTTTCTTTTCAAGATTTTTGTATTTTCATATTTTTTTAATATCTTCAAAGATACATTACAGGACGGGTCAGCAAGAAAGCAAATTCTGTCTTTGTGGGTTTTTTTTTTCAAGATGACTGGGCGATTAGCTTTTATTGTTTTGTCTGTGTATATTGTAAAGTTGCATAAAATTGTTAGAGATCATGTGTTTGTAAGCGAGTCTGGGTTATGTCCATTCCATCTACTATCACTGGTACTATTATTGTTTTCAGTTTCCATATTTTTTTTCTATTTCAATTTCCAGGTCTTTATATTTTTATAGTTTTTCAAATTCCTTGGTTGTTATGATACAATGCGCTATGTTATTATTATTTCATTTTTCATCATATTTCGATTTCTGCTATGGTCGCACTACCAACCAAGTCTGCGGGAATACCTAAGGCAGGCCGTGGCGTGTTGTTATGGCTCCATTTCATGATTTTTGTCTCCCTATCATCCCTACCGTTACATAGACATAGTTCTCCTTAGTGTGTGGGTTGTACTTAATAAGACAATTTTTTGTATATCTCTTAAGCTGAAGTTTGACAGTTTTTTCGATTCCTTGGTTGCTAGGTTACAATCCGCTGGACAAGCCATATCAATTAATAGACAAGTTCTTTCTTTCTGGTTTTTAATAATAATATCCGACCTATTTGCTTCAATTTTTCTGTCTGTGTAGATGGTGTAATCCCATAGAATGGTGACATCTTCTATTTCTGTAATAATAATAATAATAATAATAATAATAATAATAATAATAAACAACTAAAAATAAACTACTAATAGACAACAATGAAACGAGTTCAGAACACATTGAACAGAATTATTTTACGGAAAACAAGAACAGTATACAAGAAGCCAAGGAAGAAATCAAGAACCATATAAGTCAAATAGAAAATATTGCAATGGAGGAAAGAGAACAGTTCCCAAAATTGTTTTGTTGTTATTATTATTATTATTATTATTATTATTATTATTATTATTATTATTTGTCATTTGTCAAATTTCAATTTTTGTTATAGTCGCACTACCTACCAAGTTTGCGGGAAGACCTAAGGCAGGTCGTGGCGTGTTGTTATGACTCCATTTCATGTTTTTTCTATCTCCCCTAACTTTACGCACTATTTCTTTCATTTTTTATGGTGAATTTTTTCACTCTCATTTACACCTAGGTATTTATAAGCTTTTTCTGGCTTTAATTCCTTTATTGTTACAGCAGGGTCTAAGCTAATTGAGGATGTTTGATCTAGTGATCCACGTAAAACTGTAGCTTTGGCACATTTATTCAAATTGAATTTCATTCCAATGTTTTCGCTGAAGCATTTTACAGTTTGCAGAAGACCTTCCAGCTTTTTATCATTCTTAGCATACAACTTTAAGTCATCCACGTAAAACAGATGGCTTATTTTCTTTGAGACTATTTTATAACCATATTCTGTCTTGTTAAGTTGACTAGTTAGTCTTATTAATGACATGCAGAATAGTAAGTGAGACAAAGATTCACCTTAAAAAATACCTCTTTTGATGTTTATTTAACCAGACTTGTATGTTCCATTTATATGACTGAGGTAAATGATTGTTTTTCATATCGACATGCATTGTTTGATAAAATTGATGATGACGTGTGATATTTTATATATATTTAAAGTCTTTAAGACCCAGGAATGTGGCAGACTATCGATATTCTATCCAGGCAGTACTAAAATTTTTCTTTGCATTGTAGCATCTTTCCAGTATCATTCTGTTAATAAACAATTGGTCTTTACATTCGTAATAGCCACGTTTGCCCCCTTTTTGTTCAAGCGGTAATATGTCATTTCTTTCCAAGAAGAAATATGTCTGTTTTGTTAAAATAGCTGTTAACAGTCTGTATGTTGTCGGAAGGCATGCAATTGGTCTGTAGTTTTTCGGGTTATTTGTGTCACTATTCCTGGGTAGAAGAAATGTAATTCCTTTGGTCATCCATGCAGGAATTTTAGTGGGATCGTTAACCATTTCTTGAACTTCTTTGGCTAGTTTTTTTTATATGCTGTATTTAAATAATATAGCCAAAAGTTAGAAATTTTATCTATTCTGGAAATTTACAATTGTGTGCTTTTTTCAGTGCACATTTAACATCCTCTTCTGTAATTCCAGCCCATGTCTGTTCTGGTTTATTTTTGAGTCGTTCTATCTCTTGTGCAATCCAATCTACTTCTTTGTTATGTTCTTTAGGGCAAGCCCATATTTTTTCCCAGAACTATGTAACTTCTTCCATTCTTGGCGGGGGGGGGGGCTGTCACTTCAATTCTTTTTTTACCTATTTCCCTATAAAATTTCTTTGCATCGGTTTGAAAATCTTGTTTTGTCTGTAAAATCTTGATCTTTTCTCATAGCGTCTTATTCTTTGAGGCTTCAGTTGCATTCTTTGCTTTATTTTTCCTTAGTTGATAGGACTTCATTTTCATTTCTAATGTTGTATTTTCTTTCGACTCTTCTGCTTTTCCTAGTTCTTACATTTATTCCTCTACTCAGTTCATCCAGTACTGATAGTTCACTTCTAAGTTGTTCGATTTCTTTTTCTATTTTTCTTTTCCAAGGTGGATCGTCATGTCTGTGAGACTTCCTTGTTTTTAATTTGATGTTCAATTTTTTTGTTGCTGCTATTGCTGATGCATATATTGCTTCATTGAGATTTATATGAGTGTCATCTTCATCCAAAATTAATCTGAGTGCTGCATTATAGAGCTTAATAGTTTCGAGGTTATGCTTTGTGGATTGTAATTTTGGGAGCTGTTCTCGTTCCTCCATTGCAATATTTTCTATTTGACTTATATGTTTCTTGCTTTCTTCCTTGGCTTCTTGTATACTGTTCTTGTTTTCAGTTTATTATTATTATGTCATTTTTCATCATATTTCGATTTCTACTTTGGTCTCACTACCAACCAAGTCTGCGGGGAGACCTAAGGCAGGTAGTGGCGTGTTGTTATGGCTCCATTTCATGTTTTTCTATCTTCCCTATCATCTCCAGCATTACATAGATAAAGTTTTCCTTAGTGTGTGGGCTGTACTTAATAAGACAATTTTTTGTATATCTCTTAAGCTGGGGTTTCCAGGGATTCTTTCAATGTGTTGTTTTGTTCCATTTTTTATCATTCCAAGTGCACCTACTATCACTGGCACAACTCTTGTTTTCAAATTCCACATTTTTTCTATTTCAATTTCCAGGTCTTTATATTTTGACAGTTTTTCAAATTCCTTGATTGCTGTGTTACAATCCGCTGGACAAGCCATATCAATTAATAGACAAGTTTTCTCCTTCTGGTTTTTAACAATAATGTCTGGCCTGTTTGCTTCAATTTTTCTGTCTGTGTAGATGATGTAATCCCATAGAATGGTTACATCTTCTATTTCTGTAACCGGTGCTGGGTGATGTTCATACCAGTGTTTGTTTACAGCTTTTCCATAATGTTTGCACATTGCCCAATGTAAATATTGCCCAACTCTATCGTGGCGATTTTTATATTCATTTGGGGCAAACACAGAACAGCCTGAGATTAGGTGGTCTATTGTTTCTTGGTGTTTATCACAAAACCTGCATTTTGGATCCATATTATTATGCATAATATTTGCCTGAAAGTTTCTCGTGAAAAGACTTTGGTCTTGTGCTGCAAGAATAAAGCCTTCAGCTTCAGACTTTAATCCAGATGCACGTAACCATCGATGAGTATTAACTTTGTCAACATTGCATTTATTGGCACGTACTGGATATTGGCCATGCAGAGGTTTGTCTTGCCAGCGCTGTTTCATCTGTTCAAGAGCTTTATCTTTGGCTTTCATTTTCATATTTTTTGCCGCAATAGTTGGTTCTTGGCTTCTGTTTTGCTTTTCTACAGAATCTACTAACTGTAAATCTTGTTTGTATTTACTGCCTTCTTTTATTATTGAATATTTTTCTTTCTTTCTTCATGTTGCCTTACTAATTGTATCATCCAATCCTTTGTTGTTTCTATGTATGTTAGTAAGCCAATAGTTGTTGTCTTGTATGACAATTCCAGCTGAATAAGACCCCTTCCACCTTCTTTACGGGGTATGTATAGACGGTCTACATCAGCCTTTGGATGATGCATCTTATGCTTAGAAAGAAGCTTTCTTGTTTTAGCATCCATTCGCCTGATGTCGTTTAGAGTCCAGTTTAAGATGTTAAAGCTATATTGGACAACTGGGATTGCAAGGCTATTAATGGCCATAACTCTGTTATTATTATTATTATTATTATTAAATTTATCCTCGTTTTGCAGGGTAGAAAATAATTAAAATATAGCTAAATCATTCTGTGTCAGTGTGTTGTTATTAAACTTGTATTAATACTAATATACATTGGTTTACAAGTATATATTTAAGTATTTTCTATTGAATATACAATGATATAAATATATAACGATTTATACTGAGGTAGAGATCGATAAGAGAAGTTCATGTTCATACTCCATGTTTCCCCAGTTACTTTCAGAAGTGAATTGAATCTAAAAACATATTTATAAAGGGTGTCAGTAGCATTCATGAATAGAAATTTATTCTAGTATTACTATCAACTGACAAATATTAACCCGAGAACACTAACCATGGATATAGAGTAGCCAGCGCAAATGACGCCATTTTAATTACAATTTTCAGTACCTGATTTTCTTACCTAAATAATGTTTTTCAGTTCCTATTAATATTAAGTCAAAGTACAAATTTTTAAATGCCTGCATGTAAAATATTTCTAATAAAGATTTATATTTAATATTTTTTTGATATTTTCAAAATCGGGTATGATATACCCATGGTTAGTAGTGGTGTAACTTTAATTAATGGTGAGTGTTCCAGCATTAATTATATGAAACTAGTAGTGTTATATAACCAATAGTATCGAATATGGAATGACAGAACACTAAATCAATATAACCAGTCAATGATTATAAGGCAAGAAATAAACAGGTTTAATGTTAATATTTTGGGTATATACAAAATTAGGTATCTAGACAATAGATATTTCACCAGTGACAGACACAGGGTCATATATGCAAGTGGGGAAGAAAATTAGAGGAGGGAAAGACGTGAAGGAATGCGTTCTGGGATACGATCAATATCTGATAGAGTTCTTGTAGTTAAACTGAAAGGAAAGTCTTTTTAATGTATCTACCGTACTTGTGCGTTGTGGTGCATTGGATATCGGCTCGGAACGAGAAATCGGGGAGCCGAGTTCGAATTCTGGCTGAATTCATTGCCTTCACTTACGCGTAAATACCCTCGGGAAAGGTATTAATCCGTCTATTCCTTCCAGTTTTGGGTTAAATAACGGGACAGATTGGGTTCTATACCCTTGGCTGGCAACCAGTCTACCGCAGAAAGCAATGGCAACCTACTGCGGGATAATCTTCTGCCCAGTCAGTCATGTCTCTTTCGAGACATGATCGCCCACGCGTGTTTCACGTATGGCACTTAACTGACTGACTGACCGTACTTGTATATTCACTGAGAGCCAAAAAAAAAATGAAAGAAGAAATTCGGAAGTTTAGTGTATCTTAGGTAGTGTCAAAGATCAGGAAAATACAATTTTTATAGGAAACTTGACTAAATAGAAAAGAGCTGATGAAATGGTTAAACAATTTGATGTAGCAACTAGTGATGAACGAGGAGAAAAAGTTGAATGATGCATCGCAAACAATCAAATAGTAGCCAAAATATTGTTTCAGTATCACCAAAATGTTTATGAATATGTAGACACCCGTTATGACAATCGCAAAAAGAAAAAAAAACAATTCAGGGATGCAGTTTTATACTGTAAAGCATACCTATGTTCCGGCTGCGAAATCGATCACCTTCCTCTGTTATGTAACCTTTGAGTAAAACTACAAAAATTTAAGAGGGTTAAGATAGCACCTAAATTGCAATACGTCAAATAACTCAAATTTAGAGGAGAAATATGTGTTAAAACCTAATACAATGAACTAAACAAAAATGCGAATTCAAAGTAAGCTATACTAAGAGATGCTTTAATAACATCAGCAAACTGTCTCACCATACAAGACAACAAATACAAAAAGAATAGAAAATGAAATTATCGTGAGGATCAAAAAAAGACAATGATAAGGTAAGGCACACAATATAGAACATTGAAAAAACAAATCAGACAAAATGCAAGCAGGCCATATAGGAATTACTCATCGAAAAATGTGCAAAAATAATTACTAATGATAATGTGGTAATTTTCTAAGGGCAGCTTAACCCTCTAGGGCCATTCGTATCATATTTGATACAGTATGAAAACAAGCCTTGAAAGAAATATTTTCCTGAAAAATTTTTTAAGAGAAATATTTTATAAATTTCAAATGAAAGCAGTACTGACTGCTCAGTCAATGAATACCAAATGTTTCCTTATAGGGAAATACCAAATGTTTCCTCATAGGGAAATACTGTATCAAATATAATACGAATGGCCCTAGAGGGTTAAATATAGTATAAATATGGGACACTCAGTGAGAATCAAACTCACTCATAAATTTTAATGATTCTAGCAAGACAATTTTGCTAACCATCACAAAGATAGAGATATGTTTAAAAGAATTAAAGAATCAAAAGGTCATGATACATGTTCATGAACAGGAGGCATGAAATCCAAGGATGAAATATTGATAATAGAGAAAGAAAAAATATTTTAGAGATTGAATGAATACATAAAAAAACTTGTCCACAACGGAAGTGGATAACCGGCAATACATAAGAAATAAAGAAGGACCGGAAAGTCTGAAGTGAAATCAGCAGTGGCCAAATTAAACTGAATCAAAGTAGCCGGTCAAGATGGAATTGTCATTGAAATTGTGGCAGTCAGAGATGGTTTCGGTATTGATGAAATAACAGACATAATAAACGAAATATCAATTTTCGTGGCGCTGCCTAAGAAGTCAAATGCAACGAATGCAAATCCCATGTGACCATCAACCACATGTCAAAACTTACCACCGGAATTCCGATCAACAGAGCAGAATTAGATCCAGAAGACAACTACAAAAGACTAGAAATTGTGGAGATCCAGGTTTAATATTACGAGAAACTTTTAGAGATAAGTAAGCTGGTGCAGCGCAGCGGTAAGCATTACTCTGAACGACAAATCGGGTTGCTGAGTTCGAATTCCAGTTGAATTCCTTGCATTCACTTATGCACAAATACCCCTGGGAAAGGTATTAATCAGTCTCTTCCCTCCAGTTATGGGTTAAATAAAAGAACACATTGGGTTCTATAGCCTTGGCTGGCAACCAGTCTACCGCAGAAAGTAATGGCAACCTACTGCGGGATAATCTTCTGCCTAGTGATCATGCCTGAAAAGAAGCGTGTATTATTTATGGCACTTAAGCTGGTGCAAAATTAGAGGAAAAGCAATATCTAACTTCATCATATTCATGAAAAGGCTCATGATATTCATAAAAATTCTGCTCATACATGTACTTATTAAAACTTTTCTCATACTCATGCTTAAACCATTAATAAATTCAGCTTTATTATCCAAAAAATGTAGGAGCTAGAGCACTAAATACACGTCCATACACTAGTCTTTAGATCCAGTGTTTCAAAATGGCAGCTTACAGCTTACATTTCAAGTCTTCTCATTACTACAACCTGGTAAGTAGTACAATTTTTGTATTTACTGTTATTAGTAATGGGTTGTAGTTGTAATCAATTGACTGCTAACCCTCTCTAAAAATCATCAAACTCATCAATATCATTTATCATTTTATTTGTTTATTGTGTTTATATACCATTATTTAATAGTGGTATATACTTAGTGACGTAGCGTAGGCGGTACAGTGACAGCCCTATGAGCAAAAGTCTAAGCGGCATAATTTTCTTTTTTAAAATACAATGATAATATATATATATATATATATATATATATATATATATATATATATATATATATATATATATATAAATGGATATGTCTGTGTGTTTGTGTGTCTCCATTTTAACAAACCCTACTTTTCCCAAACCCTTGGTCCGACTTCAATCAAAATTGTTCAATTGTCGATCATGACATGAACTTTTGAGGTACGCAAAAAAATTTCGAATCGAGTATTATACGGCATAAATCACCGACACACTTAGAATTTACGGACTCTTCTCCTCCAAGACGCCTTATGCGAATTCACCCAAAATTGGTTCGAAACTTTGATGTGCACAAAATGTTTTAGAATTTATGTACAGGGTTCATAAAAAATCAGCGACAAACATTTTTACTTCCTACAAACTCAACCAAAAACGAGTCAATGGTAGATCAAGATCTGATGCTTTGATATGCAAACAAAAATTTCAGTTAACACACAAGGTGCAACAAAAATTAATGGAAAATGATCGTTTTCTTCTTCGAAACGCTCAGTTGTATTCCAACAAAAGTTGTGTCTTTTTGTAACTTCTACCTTATCATCTGCCATAACAATTTCCTGTTTTCTACAAGATGCCAACCTCTACAACATTGCTGGGACAATGCATTCATTTCTTCTGCATCACAACGTCATTGCATCACATTACAGGCTCCCGTAATGCCTGCCCCCATTCTTTCAATTGTACACACATCATTCAAGTTTAGTGACAAAATTGACCAAGCATGAATCCCGTTTTACAAATACAACAAAGATCAGTACTTACTTCGCATTTTTTTAACTTACACGTCACGGCAACTTTTTGAATAAGCACTTGGCTTTATCATTTCAACATAACCACTAAAAAATCCGAGCAACGCCGGCTATACAGCTAGTAATAAATAAATAACAGAATACTTTTACTATATCAGTGTATTCTTTATATATAAAAAAATTAAAATAATTAAAACATTTCAGAGATCTACACTGAACCAAGAAAAACTGGTCAATCTCGTGTTCTGTCAATTGAAAAATATTTTAATATATATTTCTGCGCTGTTACTGAAAATAAAAGTACATATTTAAGTATTGCACTTTTAAATTATAGTATACTGTCATTAAATATATTTTACTTTAATTGAATCGATATTTTCTTAAAATATATATATTGTTAAATAGTAGTCTAGTGGAAGTGACAGGTAACTCATAGAACGCAATATTTACATTGCAGACAATCCCTTTTAGAGAACAGATTATAGAATACTTTATCACGTAACTTAATATTCTTTACATGTATTCATATTTTTACGCCATAACCATAATCATTGATATAATTTGGACATTAATTGACAAAAAGTTTCTTCAATACAATACTACACTCCTCGCTAGATTTTAAAATTATTTAAATTCTTTTTGTTTTTTGTTTTTTTTTGTTTTTGGTTTTTTACACTTAGTAAGTCCTGGTAAATAGTGAATTTTAATTAGCAACAAATTTTGTCAAAAAATGTAATGTAACAAACCTCAGTATCGTTATAATTATTTGGCTGTTTTTTCATAAATATTAACAAGTAGCTTAAACTTGATATTAATTCACAGCAAGTTAGATCATGCACCATAATGCATATTATGTTCTTGTATTCTATGGATAAATTGCGCATTCTGACATATAATAAAAAATGGTTTTAACAGTACGGGTTTCGCTTCACCAGGTCTACTGCTGATATGCTAACAACAATCACCGAGTACATATACTAATTGTAATCACTATGCTTTACACAGTAAATTATATTTTCATGTTTCCACAATAAACGATGTAATACTTTATTAACTTTTTTATTAATGTTATTCAATGTGTTTTTACAATATGATTAGCTGGTGTTTTAAACTAAAACTCGTCAATACTCGATATATATTTAAATATTTTCTTTAATATCTGTATTTATTGAAGTTTATCAAATGTTTAACAGGAATATGTATGACATGCTAATTGCTGGCAAGTCTTTACAAAACCCGATCACAAATGACAATGTCTATTACTATTATATCTATTTATTGTATTTGATACTATTTGTAACAAGAGTAATACAATACATTTTAATCCTCATGTGTTCTTGGTATTTTCTCTAATATGTTTTTATTGTATTTAATACTATTTTAACAAGAGTAATACAATACATTTTAATCCTCATGTGTTCTCGGTATTATCTATAATATCTATTTATTGAATTTAATACTATTTGTAACAAGAGTGATAAAATACATTTAAATCCTCATGTGTTCTCGGTATTATCTATAATAACTATTTATTGTATTTAATACTATTTGTAACAAGAGTGATACAATACATTTAAATCCTCATGTGTTCTCGGTATTTTCTATAATATCTATTTATTGTATTTAATACTATCTGTAACAAGAGCAATACAATACATTTTAATCCTCATGTGTTCTCGGTATTTGCTATAATATGTATTTATTGTATTTAATACTATTTTAGCAAGAGTAATACAATACATTTTAATCCTCATGTGTTCTCGGTATTATCTATAATATCTATTTATTGTATTTAATACTATTTGTAACAAGAGTGATACAATACATTTTAATCCTCATGTGTTCTCTGTACTTTGTTATAAATTGAAGCCATTGTTTTCTAACTCTGTTGATTCATAACTTAGAGTAAGATTCAACTTAAAATTTCTCTATACTCAATCTCAATTTTCAATGTTTTTTATTACTGTATTTATCCACGTATGTTATGTATGTGCGTTGTAATGTAATAGATATCGAATCGGAATGAGAAATCGGAGAGCCGAGTTCGCATTCCAGTTGGATTCACTTTAACAAATAAGGTAGGGAAAGGTATTAATCCTTCTCTTATTCCTCCAGCAATTGGTTGAATAGCAGGACAGATTTAATTCTATAGCCTTGGTTATCAAACTGTCTATCACGGAAAGAAATGGCAACCTAATGCGGGAAAATATTCTCTTTTGTTAGTCATAGAACTAAAAAGACATGATCGCCAAAGCGTATATCACGTAGGGTAATTAACTGGCATATTTGAATAAAATGATTGAAAAACAGGACAGATTTGGTTCTATGGCCTTGGTTATCACGGAAAGAAATGGCAACCTAATGCAGGAAAATATTCTGTCTCGTCAAACATCTGTCTTGTCAGTCATTGACCGAAAAAGACATGATCGCACAAGCGTATATCACGGAGGGTTCTTAACTGGCATATTTGAATAAAAGGATTGAAAAAAAGTGCAGATTTGGTTCTATAGCCTTGGTTATCAAACTGTCTATTACGGAAAGAAATGGCAACCTAATGCGGGAAAATATTTTGTCTCGTCAGTCATAGAACGAAAAAGACTTGATCGCCCAAGCGTATATCACGTAGGATAATTAACTGGCATATTTGAATAAAAGGATTGAAAAACAGGGCAGATTTGGTTCTATAGCCTTGGTTATCAAGCAGTCTATCGTGGAAAGAAATGGCACACTAATGCGGAAAAAAATCTGTCTTGTCAGTCATTGAACGAAAAAGACATGATCGCCCAAGCGTATATCACGTAGGGTAAAATATTCTGTCTTGTCAGTCATTGAACGAAAAAGACATGATCGCCCAAGCGTATATCACGTAGGGTAAAATATTCTGTCTTGTCAGTCATAGAACGAAAAAGACATGATCGCCCAAGCGTATATCACGTAGGGTAAAATATTCTGTCTTGTCAGTCATAGAACGAAAAACATGTGATCGCCCAAGCGTATATCACGTAGGGTAAAATATTCTGTCTTATCAGTCATAGAACGAAAAAGACATGATCGCCCAAGCGTATATCACGTAGGGTAAAATATTCTGTCTTGTCAGTCATAGAACGAAAAAGACATGATCGCCCAAGCGTATATCACGTATCGTACTTACCTGGTATATTTGGTAAAAGTATTCAAAAGCAGGACAGATTTAATTCTACACTCTTGGTTATCAAACACTCTATCACGGAAAGAAATGGCAACCTAATGCGGGAAAATATTCCGTCCCATCAGTTATAGATCGAAAGACACATGATCCTCCAAACCTATATCACATGGAACTGACTGATTTATCTATTGTTCTGTTATATTTTACTAACTATTGATATTCTTACGATTATTTAAGCGCAAGTTTACAGAATATTCACATATACTCTTCAGTATATGTAATCATTATATAATTCTAGCGCATTTCTACTCTATTAATAACTGGTACATTAATCTACAAATAAAACCGAAGATCTCAGCATTACATGACACTCTTCAATGTGTTTAATTATTATATGTGTTAATTGTTTTTTAAACAATATTAATTAATGGTTCGTTATTATGCTTATTAATTAACTGCAAGTCTCTTGAATACTTCATCGCATTCTTCTATATTTTTTATTAATATTAATTATATTTTAATATCATTAATATAGTTTATACTAAAATGCATTTGAAAATAAATCTGATCAATACTCGACCACTGTCATTATTTTTAATATTCTTTAATCATTTTTACTAAAGTGATACAATAAAATAAAACAACTAGTTCGCATGGTGTCACTGATGATAAAAAATAACTGAGTGAATAAACTGAGAAAATGTTACTGAGGTAAAAGCTGAATTCTGAAATACAGGCTGTAACAATTGACATTGCATATAATGCTTTGTAGATTATATTTAATAGTAATGTACGAATATGGAAGACAGTTCCATATGCGAGAAGTTTGAGATAACATACTATTAGAATAGAAATTACGGTTACATTTAACAACTTTAAAATTATGATTATTATTTGCATTTATTTGGTCTTCATACTAGTAGCAGTTAATAAATCATACTGGTCATAGTTTTATAACAAATTTCATCAATATACCTTTTTATTCATTGCAATTCAATACAGTTTTTTAATTCATAACATTTTCCCATAATTTGTAGCTAGTGGGTTAAATTAAATATAAGCTCCGAGCAAGTTTCTTCAATCCTTAAATTCACTCTCTAATATTTGTTCTTGTTCAATGCATTCGTTAGTTTTCACGCTATTAGTAGCTAACGAACTATGGTGGAGATTTATCTGTTTATTTTGCTTTTCCCGATTCTCATTACTGAGTTTCAGGGATTATGAACAATTGTACCTACGCTCTTTATTGATTTCTCTTCCTCGCCACGACGGTGCATCCCGTTAGCTTACTTCCTGTCCAATCTGTGATGTCATCTGTCCAACGTTGCTTTCGACTTACCTTTGGTCTCCTAATATTAATATGTCTTTTGTAGCAGCAGAGGTCCTTAATATTGATGACATCTTCAATGTATTACCATTTTCGCTTCTTTATGATCATGGCTGACTTTCTGTTCGCGTCACCTCAAAGACCAAATCGTTTGTTTTGTAGTCCACTAGTGTTCATTTGTAGCATGTCATCTGAAAAGACATCAGTTAAGAGATTTATATATATATCAGTTAAGTGCCATACGTGATACACGCTTGGGCGATCATGTCTCTTTCGAGACATGACTAACTAGGCAGAAGATAATCCCACAGTAGGTTGCCATTGCTTTCTGCGGTAGACTGGTTCCTGACCAAGGCTATAGAACCCAATCTGTCCTATTATTTAACCCATAACTGGAGGGAAGAAACGCATTAATACCTTTCACGAGGGTAGTTTTGCATGAGTGAATGCAAGGAATTCAACTGGAATTCGAACTTGGCTCCCCGATTTCTCGTTCCGAGCCGATATCTACTGCACCACAACGCATATATATATATATATATATATATATATATCACTTTTCCGTAATACTTCTTAACTTTCACTTATATGTATTCATTATTTTTACTCATTATCCATTGGTAATTTACTCTGGAGTTTAATTGATATTCGATCAAAATTACCGAACCTTCATTCTAAGTACGATACACAGCAAAGACAAATGTGGTAATATGGACGTGCCACGCGGAAGCACACATAATTTTAGATTAGGGTAAATGAATACTTTTGTGGTTAGCTTATAATTCTTTTTCTGAAGGTGAAATAGCAAGGAAAATAATATCGACTTGGGAAAATGCTAATTACTTCTATAAAGAATAGACCGATCAGGTTTACGTTAAAAGTTAACAAACCAAACAGAAACAAAATCCACTATTTACTTTCTTCGTTTCATTGAGTTCAACCCAGTCACGGCAGTAAAATCTCAGAGAAGCAAGGGGGGACTACTAGGTGTGGCTGAAGTTGAAACACGAAAATTTCTAAAAAGCCAGTACAAAGTAAAAGTAATCAGGATGACAGTCGATAGTTGTTGACATTGCATTTAAATCGTTGCAGATCATTATTGGTTAGAAAACATGGAGCCGGAAGGTGGTTCCAGAAGCTAGAAAATAACACAGCTTAAAATTTATGGTTGTATTGAGCTAGTACCACTTGTAAGTTAGCGAGATCTCATATGATAGTCAGTCTAGTATTGACTATGCTTACTAGTGCTTAAATTCAAAATATCTAGACACCCAAAAGAAGAGCTTATCCGAATAATTGCTATGAAAGTGTTTATAGAAAAGGCAAGATTTTGCATTGAAAAAAGTTAATGCGTTACTTTGCATATTTCTTACGGTTCTTGTCTTTATTTTGATGATTAACACATTTTTCTGTATAGATTTTTACAGATTTAGTGATACATCTTCTCTGAAATTGGAAAGAAAAGGCATTATAATTATACTGATGCTATATTGTGTCCAAATATCTTTAAATTTCACATTAAATTAGCATGGGAGAAGGAAAATCCTGTGGAATGTATCAGAACTGCAAAAATTGCTAAATTTTGTTTGATATTTGATCTTGAAAACATGGTCTAGTATTGAGGTGGGGGTGACTCTTGGAGCCTGGAATGTCTATCTCAGATGCCGCAATGGCGATAAAACCGCTTCTCATATTAATGCCAAAAAAAAACAAAAAAAAAACAAACTATAAACCAAATTCCAATTGGTCAAAAAATAACATTCAGTTAGTAAAATCCCTGTTACTTATATTCTATTAAAATAACTTCTTTAAAATCATCGCTTCATTTTATTTTGCCTTTATGTGATATTATTATTTCTATTAATTGATATTAATATTGCTCTATGTGTTTGATAGTATAATAGCTCTCGGCACTGAATAAAATCGTCTCTTTCTGAAATCTGAAGATCTAAAACTATTTTTTGCTTTTAAATTATACTTTGTATCGATGTTATTTGTTAATATATTCGATAGCAAATTGTTTGCATAATTTCTGTTTTATGCCAGTCTCTACTCCACCATTCTTATTTTTAGTATTACTTATATTTAAAAAATGCTATTCTTGATTTTTGCTTATATATATATATATATATATATATATATAGGTGCATGGGTAAATTTTAACTATTTTTTATTTTTATATTTTATGTGCATTGTTTTCTCTCGATTTGGTCGACTACACAGTATAGTAGGGTCAGTTGGCACCGTCTGTGAAAAAAAGAGCATCATGACACAATTTTCTCCGCCAGAAATTGGAAACGATTTGCTGTAATATTTGGCATTCGCGCTGAATACGAACATTTCATTGTGTTTGTGTGTCAATTTAAGCACAGTGCAGAGGATTTGGAGAGAGCTGGATGAGTCTAATGGTGATTACGAAGGAACGGCAACTCGGAAAACAGACTGATCATTCTGATAAGAAAAGAACTTCATAATTGGTTGGTGAGAGGCTCAGACTCAACTCGGAAGCATACATCAAGTGCTGACCTGGGACAAGAGGGTGGTTGCAGGAATTCTGATTCATGCCATGTTTGGTTGAATGTAACAATAAAGATTTATTTAACAAATGTTTTATTTAGTTTTTCAACCATTCTTACAGTTTTTATTTTTTATTACGTTTGGTCGCAGTAGCAGAGTACAAAACGTGTTCGTATTTGGAGGTATCTAGTTGCTTTTATTGCATTTGCAATAAAGATTATTTTTGACTTTTTCCATATTTTCATTATTTTTCCTTATATTTTCTGATTTTTTCAGTTGTCTGTTGCAGCTTTTATTGCTTTATTTTATACATTTCACGTACCGCTAAAGAGAGGGAATAGATAGATAGATAGATAGATAGATAGATAGATATGAACAGACATAGATAGATATGAACAGACATAGATAGATAGATAGATATGAACAGACATAGATAGATAGATAGACATGAACAGACATAGATAGATAGATAGATATGAACAGACATACATAGATATGAACAGACATAGATAGATAGATAGATAGATATGAACAGACATAGATAGATAGATAGATAAGTAAATACATAGATAGATAGATAGATATGAACAGACATAGATAGATAGATAGATAGATATGAACAGACATAGATAGATAGATAGATAGATATGAACAGACATAGATAGATATGAACAGACATAGATAGATAGATAGATATGAACAGACATAGATAGATAGATAGATAGATAGATATGAACAGACATAGATAGATAGATAGATAGATATGAACAGACATAGATAGATAGATAGATAGATATGAACAGACATAGATAGATAGATAGATAGATAGATATGAACAGACATAGATAGATAGATAGATAGATATGAACAGACATAGATAGATAGATAGATAGATATGAACAGACATAGATAGATAGATAGATAGATATGAACAGACATAGATAGATAGATAGATATGAACAGACATAGATAGATAGATAGATATGAACATAGATAGATAGATAGAGGAACATAGATAGATAGATAGATAGAAACATAGATAGATAGATAGATATGAACAGACATAGATAGATAGATAGATATGAACAGACATAGATAGATAGATAGATAGATATGAACATAGATAGATAGATAGATATGAATAGACATAGATAGATAGATAGATAGATAGATAGATATGAACAGACATAGATAGATAGATAGATAGATATGAACAGACATAGATAGATAGATAGATAGATATGAACAGACAGATAGATAGATAGATAGATAGATATGAACAGACATAGATAGATAGATAGATAGATATGAACAGACATAGATAGATAGATAGATAAATAGATAGATATGAACAGACATAGATAGATAGATAGATAGATATGAACAGACATAGATAGATAGATATGAACAGACATAGATAGATAGATAGATAGATATGAACAGACATAGATAGATAGATAGATAGATATGAACAGACATAGATAGATAGATAGATAGATATGAACAGACATAGATAGATAGATATGAACAGACATAGATAGATAGATATGAACAGACATAGATAGATAGATATGAATAGACATAGATAGATAGATATGAACAGACATAGATAGATAGATATGAACAGACAGATAGATAGATAGATAGATATGAACAGACATAGATAGATAGATAGATAGATATGAACAGACATAGATAGATAGATAGATAGATAGATAAATGAACAGAGATAGATAGATAGATATGAACAGAGATAGATAGATAGATATGAACAGACAGTAGATAGATAGATAGATATGAACAGACAGGTAGATAGATAGATAGATAGATATGAACATAGATAGATAGATAGATATGAACAGACATAGATAGATAGATAGATATGAACAGACATAGATAGATAGATAGATATGAACAGACATAGATAGATAGATAGATATGAACAGACATAGATAGATAGATAGATATGAACAGACATAGATAGATAGATAGATAGATATGAACAGACATAGATAGATAGATAGATAGATATGAACAGACATAGATAGATAGACAGATAGATATAGAAACAGAGACACACAGACAGACAGACAGACAGAACAGACATGGACAGACAGACAGACAGATAGATATGAATGGTGGATGGATGGATAGACAGACAGACAGACAGAACAGACATGGATAGATAGATAGACAGATAGATATAAACAGACATGGATAGATAGACAGACAGACAGACAGACAGACAGACAGACAGACAGACACACAAACAGACATGGACAGACAGACAGACAGATAGATATGGACAGACATGGATAGACAGACAGACAGATAGATAGAACAGACATGGATAGATAGACAGACAGATAGATATGAACAGACATGGATAGATAGACAGACAGATAGATATGAACAGACATGGATAGATAGACAGACAGATAGATATGAACAGACATGGATAGATAGACAGACAGATAGATATGCAGTGAGATGGATAGATAGACAGACAGATAGATATGAACAGACATGGATAGATAGAGAGACAGATAGATATGAACAGACATGGATAGATAGACAGACAGATAGATAAGTGAACAGACATGGATAGATAGACAGACAGATAGATATGAACAGACAGATAGATAGACAGACAGATAGATACAAACAGACATGGATAGATAGACAGACAGATAGATATGAACAGACATGGATAGATAGACAGACAGATAGATAGAAACAGACATGGATAGATAGACAGACAGATAGATATGAACAGACATGGATAGATAGACAGACAGATAGATATGAACAGACATGGATAGATAGACAGACAGATAGATATGAACAGACATGGATAGATAGACAGACAGATAGATAAGTGAACAGACATGGATAGATAGACAGACAGGTAGATATGAACAGACATGGATAGATAGACAGACAGTGAGTGAACAGACATGGATAGATAGACAGACAGGTAGATATGAACAGACATGGATAGATAGACAGACAGGTAGATAGACAGACATGGATAGATAGACAGACAGGTAGATATGAACAGACATGGATAGATAGACAGACAGACAGATAAGTGAACAGACATGGATAGATAGACAGACAGGTAGGTAGATAGAAACAGACATGGATAGATAGACAGACAGGTAGATATGAACAGACATGGATAGATAGACAGACAGGTAGATAAGTGAACAGACATGGATAGATAGACAGACAGGTAGATATGAACAGAAGCATGGATAGATAGACAGACAGATAGATATGAACAGACATGGATAGATAGACAGACAGGTAGATATGGAAATAGACATGGATAGATAGACAGACAGACAGAACAGACAGATAGATAGACAGACAGAGAGAAGGAACAGACATGGATAGATAGACAGACAGGTAGATAGACAGACATGGATAGATAGGGACAGACAGGTAGATATGAACAGACATGGATGGACAGACAGACAGACATGAACAGACAGACAGATAGACAGACAGGCAGATAAGTGAACAGACATGGACAGATAGACAGACAGGTAGATATGAACAGACATGGATAGATAGATAGGTAGATATGAACAGACATGGATAGATAGACAGACAGGTAGATATGAACAGACATGGATAGATAGACAGACAGACAGATAGAAACAGACATGGATAGATAGACAGACAGATATGAACAGATGGATAGATAGACAGAGATGGGTAGGTAGATAGAAACAGACATGGATAGATAGACAGACAGGTAGATATGAACAGACATGGATAGATAGACAGACAGGTAGATATGAACAGACATGGATAGATAGACAGACAGGTAGATAAGTGAACAGACATGGATAGATAGACAGACAGACAGTGAACAGACAGATAGATAGACAGACAGGTAGATATGAACAGACATGGATAGATAGACAGACAGGTAGATATGAAACAGACATGGATAGATAGACAGACAGATAGATGGAACAGACATGGATAGATAGACAGACAGGCAGGGAGCAGGAACAGACATGGATAGATAGACAGACAGGTAGATATGAACAGACATGGATAGATAGACAGACAGGGATATGAACAGACATGGATAGATAGACAGACAGGTAGATAGTGAAAATACATGGATAGATAGACAGACAGGTAGATAAGTGAACAGACATGGATAGATAGACAGATAGGTAGATATGAACAGACATGGATAGATAGACAGATAGGTAGATATGAACAGACATGGATAGATAGACAGACAGGCAGATAAGTGAAAATAAGACATGGATAGATAGATAGATAGGTAGATAAGTGAAAACAGACATGGATAGATAGACAGACAGGTAGATACACAGACATGGATAGATAGATAGATAGGTAGATATGAACAGACATGGATAGATAGACAGACAGGTAGATATGAACAGACATGGATAGATAGGGACAGATAGATATGAACAGACATGGATAGATAGATAGACAGGCAGACAAGGAACAGACATGGATAGATAGATAGATAGGTAGATATGAACAGACATGGATAGATAGACAGACAGACAGTGAACAGACATGGATAGATAGACAGACAGGTAGATATGAACAGACATGGATAGATAGACAGACAGATATGAACAGACAGATAGATAGACAGACAGGTAGATACACAAACAGACATGGATAGATAGACAGACAGGGAGGAACAGATAGATAGATAGACAGACAGGTAGATATGAACAGACATGGATAGATAGACAGATAGGTAGATAAGTGAACAGACATAGATAGATAGACAGACAGGTAGATATGAACAGACATGGATAGATAGACAGACAGGTAGATATGAAAACAGACATAGATAGATAGACAGACAGGTAGATAAGTGAACAGACATGGATAGATAGACAGACAGGTAGATAAGAAACAGACATGGATAGATAGACAGACAGGTAGATATGAACAGACATGGATAGACAGACAGACAGGTAGATGCGAACAGACATGGATAGATAGACAGACAGGTAGATATGAACAGACATGGATAGACAGACAGACAGGCAGATATGAATGGATGGATAGACAGACAGACAGGTAGATAGAAACAGACATGGATAGACAGACAGACAGGTAGATATGAACAGACATGGATAGATAGACAGACAGGTAGATATGAACAGACATAGATAGATAGACAGATAGGTAGATATGAACAGACAGATAGATAGACAGACAGATACACAGACATGGATAGATAGACAGATAGGTAGATATGAACAGACATGGATAGACAGACAGATAGGTAGATAAGTGAACAGACATGGATATAGATAGATAGGTAGATATGAACAGACATGGATAGATAGATAGATATAGATACAAACAGACATGGATAGATAGACAGACAGGTAGATATGAACAGACATGGATAGATAGACAGACAGGGTAGATAGAAACAGACATGGATAGATAGGTAGGTAGATACATACACAGACATGGATAGATAGACAGACAGGCAGATATGAACAGACATGGATAGATAGACAGATAGGTAGATAAGTGAACAGACATGGATAGATAGACAGATAGGTAGATATGAACAGACATGGATAGATAGACAGACAGGTAGATATGAACAGACATGGATAGATAGACAGACAGGTAGATACACAGACATGGATAGATAGACAGACAGGTAGATAGAAACAGACATGGATAGATAGACAGATAGGTAGATATGAACAGACATGGATAGATAGACAGACAGGTAGATATGGAACAGACATGGATAGATAGACAGACAGGTAGATATGAACAGACATGGATAGATAGACAGACAGGTAGATATGAACAGACATGGATAGATAGACAGACAGAGAGTGAACAGACAATGGATAGATAGATAGATAGGTAGATATGAATAGATATGGATAGATAGACATACAGGTAGATATGAACAGACATGGATAGATAGACAGACAGACATGAACAGACATGGATAGATAGACAGACAGGTAGATATGAATGAATGGATAGATAGGATAGATAGACAGACAGGTGAACAGACATGGATAGAATAGACAGACATCAGGATAGAATAGACACAGACATAGGTCAGATATAGAACAGACATGGATAGATAGACAGACAGAGAGGATAGAAATACATACATAGAATAGACAGACAGGTAGATAAGTGAACAGACATGGAGACAGACAGGACAGGTAGATACATACATGGACAGACAGACAGACAGGTAGATAAGAACAGACACAGTGATAGATAGGCAGACAGGTAGATATGAACAGACATGGAGAGAGACAGACAGGGAGGTTGAATGGATAATACATAGATAGATAGACAGGTAGATAGAAAGACAGACAGACAGACAGACAGGTAGATATGAACAGACATGGATAGATAGACAGACAGGTAGATAGATAGATGCATGGATAGATAGGCAGACAGACAGGTAGATATGAACAGACATGGATAGATAGAGAGACAGACAGACAGACAGACAGACAGACAGGTAGATAAGTGAACAGACATGGATAGATAGACAGACAGGTAGATATGAACAGACATGGATAGATAGACAGACAGGTAGATAGAAATACATGGATAGATAGACAGACAGGTAGATATGAACAGACATGGATAGATAGACAGACAGGTAGATACATACATACATAGAGACAGAGAGATACATACATACATAGATAGACAGACAGATACAAACAGAGAGAGATAGATAGATGTATGTAGATACATACATACATAGAGAGACAGACAGACAGAACAGACATGGATAGATAGACAGACAGGTAGATATGAACAGACAGATAGATAGACAGACAGGCAGATACACAGACAGACAGAGAGACAGGTAGATACATACATACATAGACAGACAGACAGGCAGACAGACAGACACAGACAGACAGACAGACAGACATGAACAGACATGGATAGATAGACAGACAGGTAGATATGAACAGACACAGACAGACAGACAGATAGATATGAATGAATAGATAGATAGATAGGTAGATATGAACAGACAT